>JAUZSZ010337009.1:0-10274 GCA_034780575.1 Labeobarbus marequensis
TAGGCGAACACCGCTCTCCGAGTTTAAAACACAGACTAGTCCCTCCGGCACTGCAGGGCTGTATTATTGAAAACACCCGCTCAAAGAGTCGCACGATAACTACTTCATCACTACGACACATCCGTTACGGTATTGGCTCCGGCTTTTGTTCACACAGAGCTCGTTCCGGGACCGAACCCGGCAATGTTACAAGGTCCCCAACCCGGGATCAATCCCGGAATCACTCCCGGGTCGTGTTTGCATTCACACAGAAGGCACTCTGGCAATTTTCCGGCAATTTTCCGGGACCAACGTGCAGTGTGAAAGGGGCTTAATTGTAAACAGAGTGGCGAGAGGGTTGATAGCTCAGTTTCTGAACCATGTGACTTATCTTGCTGCCTAGACAGAATCCTAATCTTGGAAACCCTTAAGTGAACAATTTGCAGTGTTCTACATAGTTAGCATCTCCACTGCCTACACAAATAGTGCTTTGCTTGATATTTCAATTGATTTCAAAAGTGTTGTCATTAGCATGTTGCTAAGCTAATGCAGAAATCTTTGAATGAACATGAAAACACAAAAAACCTGCCAAAACAGTCAAAAAATGCTATAGTCTTGATCATTTTAATTAACTGGTTGATATGCAAGTTCATTTATATTCTACATTTCTTTCACCTCACCTACCATCTTGGACTGGAGAAAAAAATGCTAAATGCTAATAATAAAATGCAACCGTATAGACATTAAGATCCACTGATTTAAAGGTTGTAGAGGTTGTAAAATCTCATCCTGAATGAAATGTCTTTGCTCTTTAGGTTGGAGGGAACAGAAGAAAAATTCCGGAACAGAGAGAGCAGGCTTGAAGATCTGCAGACTATAGCTGAACTGAAGGATATGGTGGCTGAGAGAGAGGCTTTGGTCAAGAAACTGGTGGTAAGAGCACTTTAAGTTATGTGACATGCTCATTCACAATATCGCAGGTTTATTGTGAAATTTCTCAGCTGTGAATGTTGTTACACAAGACGAGGTATCCCACGGGTGCTCCGTCCTGCTGAGATTAGCAGAGTCTTGCAAGACTGGAGGGATAGATCTATTTCAGGACAGACAACCCTGCTGAAAAGACCAGCTTAGTCCTGCTCTAGATACAGTGACAACAGTTTTTTTTTTTCTGTGAAATTCACTCCTTAAAAAAAAAAAAACCGTTTACGGGAAAAGACTTTCTTTGCTAATAAAAATAGCTAACACCAATTGTGTTAGACATTTGGCATCTGTGGTTCTTGTATCTTTCCGATTTAGGCTACAATAAAATAACACCAACTCTGCTGTTTTTCAACAGAGGATTTGCCTGATGCATTGAAATCAAACCATGTTAAATCAGTGACACTTACAAATGATTAAAAATGAAGTTGAATGCTGTTCAGTTAATTAGCTGAACTGAACCAAAGCATGAAATAAAAATAACATAGATATGGTTTGATATTGATTGCTGATTATATAACTTTTGTAGTTATGTGGATATGTATGGAAGCTTGTTTCTGCCACAGGATAAAAAAAAATAATAATAAAGGTAATTGTGACTTTTTTTTCTGATTCAGACTTAAATAAAAAGATAAAATATAAAACAGTCACAATTACCTATAAACTCAGAATCGCACGACAAACTCGCAAAGAAAAAAAATCAGAAATGTGATATATAAAGTCCAAATTATGCGATAAAGGGATGTAAACTCAGCGTGATATGTAAAACTTAGTATTGCAAAGAAAGTCAGAATTCTGAATTATCACTTTTTTTCAGAAAAAGTCAGAGTTGTTAGATAAATAGTCGAAATTACCTTTTTTGTTTTTTATTTAATGGCAAAACTGGCTTCCATAGATATGTGATATTTAATGAATGTAAAGAAAGAAAAATAAACAAATTATGAATATCAAATGGGATTAAAATGATGTTGTTGTGTCATTTATAATGACAGTTTATTATTATTTTGAGGAACGTAAGTGGTAGTGAGAACTCAAAAATATCCTGTTTTAAAATGTATGTTTTTATATTGCTTATATTTAAATTTATATTTTAAATTACAATGTGCAATAGGAAAACTAATTCACATTTTGTTATGGCTTGTTTTGTGATTTTGTTAAATTATGTTTTTGAGTTATAAAAAAATATCTTACTGAATGGACATAAAATGCACATAGAAAAAGAAAAATATTAAAAAATATAAATAAAAATATATTAAACAATTTCACATGAAATAGTATTTTTAATAGAAGCTTTATTAATCAAGTAATTTTTATTCATATATTTAATTTTGCAAAACACTTAACTAGCAGATTTTTGTGTTTAGTGACATATGACGAAGACTTATATCAGTGGTGTTATATTGTCAATAAATATCATGAGAGAACCTACTGCACTTTTCCTTCCAGGATGATAAGAAGTTTTACCAGCTGGAGCTTGTCAACAGAGAGACCAACTTTAACAAAATATTCAACACAAACCCCAATGTTGGTGTCATTAACCCTCTTGTCAAGGTAAGAGTTCTTCTTTGTGCTCTTCCATGTCCTTGTGTGTGGAGCTGGTAGATGGTTAGTTTAAGATGTAGTTGCTGTTCCAAAACCTAGTGATCTCATTAGTCTCAATTTTAGTTTGGATGCTGGCTGTTCGCATGGGATACACTCTTTTGATAAGAAATAGCTTGCCAGAACACGAAATGCATTTAACGAAATGCATGTTCATATGTTTATACATCGTCTTTAACATTGTTTCTAGTATACAGACAGTAGACAGCGAGGCAGCTCACTAAGTTTTGGAAATGACAGCAGTGAATGGGGCTTGATAGTTCATCTTGAATGTCATTTCTTACACTGTATCCTAACCAGGCGTGACACAAAAAGTGAAAAATTACTTGTGTACATTGCTAATCGGAGTTACCAACCAGCTGCAACAGATAGCATACCGGTCGTTTGGTTCCACAGTGTAATCTCACTGGATCAAAAACCTGTTCTACAGCTGTATATTAATAATCATGTATACTCTTGATTACTGTGAGAATGACTTTAGCAGTTGTGTTGTGCCTGGTTAGGATGGAGTGTTGCTGGGGTGCAATACAACTGACATGCCGGACTGGAGTTCATTGGAGACACTGTTCACACACTGTGGGAGCATGCTTGAGCTCTGTCATGCTTGACACACACACACACACACACACACACACACACATTATTAAAGGGATTGTTCTCCCAAAAATGAATATTCTGACATCATTTATTCACCCTCATGCCGTTTCAAACCTGCATGGAAAACAGAATTGATTTTATTGTACTGGATGGTTTCTTCCATGCAACTGCAATGAACAGGGACTGAAGCTTTCAAGCTTAAAAGTGACATAAAATCCACATGAAAGTATCATAAAAGTGGTCCATACAACTTTCTTTTGAAGCTGTATGATATATTTTCTTATTCTTATCTGTGGATGAAATGTTCCTTTTATTTTATTTTTGTAGTCTGAAAACTTGTTTGGCATGCAGTACTACCATATCACTTATGCTTAAAATATTGTATTATTTTATACTAAAATAATTTAATATACAAAAGTATTTATTAGTATATTAATATTTTGAACTGGCTGTTAATTTTATGTTTAACTGTTGTTATTTTTTTTATTTTAGTTCAAGTAGTAGCAATTTTGTTGTTTTTTATTTTTTATTTATATATATTTTTATATTTCTTTTTAGCTTTAATTTATTTGAGTTGTAGTTATTTTAGTACATAAATTAGTACTTTACTTAAATGTACTTATTTAATTTATTTGCCAAGGCAACATTTCTAACTTTTAATTTTTTTTTTGTTTGTTTTATGTTTTTTTTTTTTTTTTAAGTTTAAGTTTTCCATCTAATATTTGTAGTCCATTTTCAGATTTATCAAAATTTAGCAAAAATTTTTTTTAATAGTTTTCGATTTAATTCTGAATGTTTTCAGTGAGTGAGTGAATGCGAACGATTTATTTTTGAATCGTTGTACTTCGGAAAGATTGTTAGTAAAAACTGTTTTTATTATCTTCAAAGCAATCGTTTAAGCTTAGAAGACTACTTTTATGAACCTTTCACGGTCCGTTTGCATCCATTTTGAAGCTTAAAAGCCTTGTAGTTGCAACCAGCAACTAGTACAATTCAAAGTCATACAGGTTTGAAACAAAACGAAAGTGAATAAATGATGTCCGAATTTTCGTTTTTGAGTGACCCATCCCTTTAATTTCCTGTTTTTCCAGAGCTTAAGAGAAAGTGATGTTTGTTCCATTCGTCTCAGCAGTTCCTGACCCAGTCTCAACAATGTCATTCTTTTTGTCCAGATATTTCACCGTTTCTGTCATCTGTGTTCTATAACTTCCAAGTGTCGGTGATTACACGTGCATAAATATGTATGTGTGTGCGTGTGTGTTCACGTGTGAGTGTCAGTGTCTCTTGTTGCTCCGCGTTCTCTTCCTGTTTAGACATCTAGTTCTTCTTTGCTTTCCAAGCCATTCTTCTTTCAGTCTGAAATTTTCAACAGCCTCTTCCTCTGACACATCTCTTTCGACTCATTTTGATTTGATTGGCTGAGAGCGACTGATGCTTCCTCTGCTGAGTGTCGCGAGCTTGACTTTCAGGGTTGGCGTTGGTTAGGAAGCGATCATTGGGAGAACCTCTCAAAAATGGAGTGGCAAGCTCTCCCAACTTCCTTTTTGTTTGCTTTTCTTGTCGTCCTATGTAGCAAAAGCGAAAGAACGACAAATCAGCCACCCGATTCAGCAGCTCGGCCAATCTTAGGGCCAATGTGGAGGCTTCCGGGACAGGGAGCGGCCAGCCCCAACCCAACTGCCTCGAACCCATCCCCAACTCCCCCATTCACCAGCTGGAGCCTAACACGAGCAAACCCCTGCCCCCACCAACCCCTCTCACCGAACCCAAGAAATTGACGAGGTGAGGCGCACCTCATCACGGCAGACGCCTCGCTCTCTGCACCATGGGCCAGCGGACAAATACATCAGCACTGTGCAAAACGGCCGCCCACTTTTCTAGAGACAGCTATTGTATCCCTTTTATGTGCTGAGGAAATGCACACCCAAACTTCTGATGGTTTGCTTTGTGTTTGCATCTCCCAGGCTCCTGTCTGCCTAACAGAGAGCTTGAAATCTGGAATTATGGCTCCGATGTCCGAAGAAACAAGTAATTAAGTCAAATAATGAGTGCGTCGCCCTGGTCTCAGACTTGGTCCATGCTGCAATTCGCATTTGGATTGGTGTTATTTGAAGGATGTGCTGCTTTTTTGGGGGATAAATGTAGGAGAATTTAAGTTGCCAAGCCCAAAAAGTTGCCAAAAAATCATTCACATTGATTTTTTTATTTTATTTTCGTAGTCAGTACACTTGTTTGGAATGGAATGCTATCATACTACACATACTAAAAATATATTTTGTATGCATGGTATACTATATTTTCCAAAATGTGCAGTAACAGTTTGCTAGGCTGGGTACTGTATCCCATAATGCGATGGTCTTGGTTTAACCTTTCAATTTCCATGATGATTGAGCATCCTTTTTTTCTTCTTTTTTTTTAAATTAATTTCACTAATTTTATGGCATTTTACACTAAATGTAATTTTTATATTCATATACTAATATAGTATTTATTCATATTTAGAATTATTTTATTTTATTTCAGAAAATTAGTAATTTTTTGTATTTTTTTAATAATTTTAGTACTTCAACTGATTACAGTTAGTTGCAAAGGTAACATTTCTAATTTTGTTTAATTTCTAATAATTGAATTTCTCATTTCTAATGTTGTATTTAATTTTATTTAAGCCTTATTTTAATTTAAAAAAACAATGATTTTAGTTTTATTTCATTTTAGTCAAGAACAACACTGTACCAAATTATGTATTACATCAAAAATGTTTTTATTCATTTCTGAGACGCTTTCTGCATACTGCTTTTTTAATTAAACATGCAGTGCAATGCAGTCATGCTGACAATGTAGCATACTGCTTTCTGAAACATTCTTACTGCGTTTTGCATCCTGTTTCACACTGTTTTCAAAACACAGTAAATCACAGCAAATCACAGTAGCCTGCAGTATACTGTGTACTTCACAGTATGCAAGAAGCTAGTATTCCATTCCAAACGCAGCCAGTGCATCCACATCAGGCAAATAAAAGGGATACTTGAGCTTTTTCCTAACACTGATATACATGTATGCTTAATGTTACTTTCTGAAGTCCCATACTTGAGCTTTGGAAATGGCATTGGAATGCAAATGGGAGCATGTGTCCCCACCGTTGCAGTGCATGCTGGGAGTTGGTGTCTGTCTCTGTGTTGTGTTTTCTGTTTGTGATGGAAGTTATACGACTCATCTGTCATGTAATGTCTTTTATTGTTCTTGAACAACACCACACTGCATCGGAGAGAATGAATATTTTAATTTAACATTTGAAAAAAAATATTCATTTTCCATAAAGTACTGTCTTGCATCCGTGTGAACATGTAAATTACACTGTTTTAGGTATTATACCCTTTAAATACACTATTTTCACTCTTTTTCAACAATAAACCTTTGCCTATGGCTCTGCTTTTGCAGTCGGCATGTTTTGAGCGGTGGGCATATCATGCATGTTTGCTGTCACTCTTGCGGCTGCTCTTGACCCAGGAAGTATCATCTCGTCTGAAGCACCATTACGTGTGTTTCCTTGCATGCTGGTTTGAATGTAAATGACGTGCAAGTGACGCAGCAAGGTAGACTTGTGCAGAGTTGTCCTCTTTTGTCATGAGACACTCATGTGGCTCTCACACACAGTCTATCTGGTTCAGTTCATATCAGGGTGAACTTGGTCCACTTAGCAACTGAACTAGAGTTACTTTTTAATATTCAAGTTGGGTCCTTTCTCATATTCAAAAATCTGTTGCTATTTTAAAAGAATTATGATTTCACACAGTATTCTTGCACTTGAGCTTTAGGGTCTCAAAATACATTTAAAAGTGCTCTTTGTAATTTGACACTCGAGTTTTGTGGCTTTTAGTCAATGTGTTTGCTGTGAGGCCATTTATATGCTAATGTACTCCTAAAAGTTGACAAAATTCACTTTTAGAAGATATGCACATTTAAAATGTACAGTCTGGGAAAATGGAGAAAAATTATGATTTTTACACATTTATGTCCAGTCAAATTCTCTCTAGAATGAGAATTAGGTGATTATTTAAAATATTTATGAAAAAATGACTTTTTGATCTACCTAAAGTCCTGTTATAATAGGAAATATGTCAATGGCAATTTCAGTTTTTTTTTGTTTTTTTTAATAGCTAGATTCATCACAATGGTCAAAGACATTCATCAAGCTCATTTACAAATGCTACATGTTATTGGACACTTTAGTTTTGTGGCTTTTATTCAATATGTGTTTGCTTTCAGGCCATTTATATGCTAATGTAATCCTAAAAGTTGACAGAATTCACTTTTAGTAGATGTCCACATTTAAAATGTAAAGTCTGGAAAAATGGAGAAAAAAATATTGATTTTACACATTTATGTCTGGTCAGAAGCTCTCTAGATGAGAATTAGGTTATTAAACAGCCAAAGTCCTGTTTAATATAAATGTTTTTTTTTTTTTTTTCTAAACAGCTAGATGTATCACAATGGTCAAAGACATCCATCTAGCACATGTTTACGTAAAACAATGATTAGTTGACATATTTGCTTTTAGGGCATTTATATGCTAATGTACTCCTAAATGTTACCTAAATCGATCTTTCATTAGGAGTCTGATTGACAGGCTCGATGATGATCTGACCGATCATAACGTCGAATCTACCAATTTATCTGACATACAAACCAGACAGGAGAGTAGATTAATGTCAGTGGAATTGAACTTGAAAAATAGTGTGTATTGACATCTTTCTGATGTTCATTCATGTTTATTTTGTGCTATAACTAGTAAAGAGAATGAGATGATTGCTTCACATCCCGCTTGAATTAAGGCACTATAACGATCTGTCACGACACATTAAAGAGCCGCAATATGATATTTATTGTTTAAATTTATTTCAAAATTGACATTTGATAGCTGAGACTTTGTTTCATACCAAAAGTAACCCGCTTTGTCTTGTCTATCGGCATGCTGTCAGTGTCCTCTTTGATCCACAATATATTTTTCACTTTGTGAGAACATGATATGAGAGCGCCAGAGCTTATCGAACATAGCAACAGTAACTAAGGGGGCGGGTTTTTGCGAAGGGTCAATTCATTGTTAACAGATATGACATTAATATACAGTCAGAGAAAATAGAGAAAAATATTCATTTTTACACATTTTGGTCTGGTCATATGCTCTCAAAAATGATTTTAAAAAATGGACTGTACAAATTTCATTTAATGAGTGATTTCAATTGGGTCTTTAAAAACTGCTAGATGTGTCACAACTGTCAAACACACATCTATCTAGTACTTTTACATAAACCAATGATTGAAAAAGAGTGCAAGAATGCTGTGTGAACAACCATCAGAAAGCATTAAAAATGCTATAATTTACCATATTTTTGCATAGATGCTAATTTGCTTTAAATAAGTCAAATGAGCTCTATTTCTGTGTGTGCTACTTTGAAGGGGTTTAACTTTCATTTTCCCACGTCTCAGTGCAGGTAGACGTTGCATTAGTGCTGAACGGGCTGATGTAAATGCTCGATTAAGCGTTAAATTGAGTTGCTGCAGCTAAGGCATCAGAGACCAAAGCACATTGATTTCATTGGAGATATAACAGAATAGAGATGAGATTTCAAACCGAGAACAGCAAAGATTCAGAAGTTCAAATACACAAGAATGGATTGACTGAAGATATCAGCGCTGATCATTGGCTTGTCTGGTGGCTGATTCAACTTTTCAAACTAGTCGCACATTAGTGTAATAAATTACATGTTTATAAGTCTCTCTGCATTAGATGGCACAGTACAGTAACATGACAGTAAGATGGATACATTCTCAGAAAAAAAGGTACAAAAGTTGTCACTAGGGAAGTATCCTTTAAAAAAGGTACACCTTTGTATCTTACAGTATTTACCCCTAAAGGGTGCATATTAGTACCTTAAATGTTCCTTTAGTAGCTTAAGTGTACATATTAGTACTGAAATAGTAAATAACCTTTGAAAGGGTAACACACACTCCAGTGACAGCTTTTGTATTTTGAGACTTTTGTGAGTTTATTGTACACATTAATTTCTCAAAACATCAAATCTGATTAACTGGCTTTAAGCGGTTTTCTTTAAGTCAGGGGCTACTGGTTTTGATATATCTGATTCCAATTAAAGGTGGGGTAAGCAATTTCTGGTAGCCAGTGTTAACATTTAAAATCACCAAAACAAACACGCCCCTACCCCAAAAGGGTCTCGGCCCTATTTTGATAGCTCTGCCCCACACATACATACGCATCCCAGGCAACAATTAGTTGTGTGAAACAAAGAAAAACCAATGTTACTCACCTATCGAGAAGAAACAAAGCAACCTCGGCATCTGATCGCAGGTCTTCCCGCTCCTTGAGTTCTCTCCAGGGCTGGAAAGCTGATCCGATATTTACACGGGTTCTACTTCTTGCCTTATCGTAACACCGTGTCTCCACCGGATGCGACCAGTGTGGTGTGACAGAATACTATAGAACTCAATATAATCAGTGATGCTGGCTACACTAGATGCCATGCCACAACACGACAAATCCCTGACAGTAAACTGCTGCCGCATTCTATTTATGATATATTGACACAAATTTCAAATGATTTTCAACGATCACTTTGTCGTGTCCAGTGTAGACAGGCCGTGACAGGACAACTGCCTTCTTTTGTTCCGCAGATGTTTTCCTCTTTTGTTTTTTTATCTGCCATCTCTGTCTTTCTGTCGTCGCTCGGCTCGGCTAATCTCCGTCATGTGCACTGATGAGCGCTCTCTCCTCTGCGTCGTGAGTAGACACGCCCCTTACTGCTGATTGGCTACTCAGCCCGACTCGTTTTCTAAAGCGTTTTTGAAAAAGATGCATACCCTACCTTTAAGTTTCTGAATTTGAATTGTTTGAGAACAAGATACAGAATTTCAATTCAAATTCAAATGTAAGGAGATTAAAATGAACTGAAGTTCAAAGAAATCCATGTGACTGTAACTTTAAAGTTTAAATATTCTTGTTTGAAAAATTTGAAAATAATAATAAAAAGACGATAGATAGATAGATAGATAGATAGATAGATAGATAGATAGATAGATAGATAGATAGATAGATAGATAGATAG
>JAUZSZ010337028.1:4105-15570 GCA_034780575.1 Labeobarbus marequensis
ATCTTGACTCAAGAATATTAATTAGCTGATTTAACATTCACCAGTGGAGTGGTACTTGTTTAAAGACAGGTAAGTTGACTTTTTAATGGCATCGTTGCATGTGGCCAGTTACAATTTGTTTGTCAAATGATGGCCAAAACTTTTCAAATACAATTATATTCAAAATAATTGAAAGGCCAAAGGAAAATATAAGTGCTCCCTCCAGTTTTACTGGATGTTATGCCCTGACACATCAGTAAAAATCCACACCCAGAGGGAAATCCCTCTGCAAAAAGGAAGTGTTGTGTCAGCTACTGCATACAAAAGTGCAGTAATAAACAGCAATCATTAAGCTAATTATGGTCAAAATATAGGTCCAAATCAATTACATTTATGGTCCCAGGAAGATGGATAATTAAACTATAATTGCTTTCTGTATGAATATATCGGAGCTAAGAAAAACTACGTTTATGGCAAACAAAGTAATTTAGTCAATTCCGGTGCAAATGGAATTAGGAGGACAGCAGAGGGAACACAGTTGGCCTGTTGGGATTGCTCGTTCCTGCTGGTGCCTGGCGGCTTTCTTTTCTCGGAGCTGAACAGACTGCTGGGATCTGCAGGGGTGGTTAGCTCTGCTATTCTGAGGAGCATGGAGAGAAGCACCACGTTCTCCCACGGGATTCATCAGAGGGAGTCTGAACATGTCACTCCATAGAAAAGTCAACTGATATTTCGACAAGAGAGGTAAGCGGGAGGTAAAAACGCGGCGTGCGGCATTGTACAAATTGGCGAAGACCCGTATGCAAATATACGTGCATGCGCACGCACATCCTCAGAGAGATGAACGCGCTACTCATTGGAGTTGGAAAAAATGCATCTTAAAACATAAAAGAGATTGGCGTTCAAAAGATGTGCAAATGCGCAAACAGAGAGCCTCATATACACATGAATGGGTCACGTACATGCAGATGATACATGAGAGCACTACAGTAGTGCACTAAACACAGTCCCTGAGTCTATCTGAAGATGTTGGGATTAATTTAAAATCCACAGAGCTGTTTAAGGACGTCTATTTAGAGAGCCACACAAAACAACAACTGGCCTGAGCCGACAGCCACAAATCAGAACAGCAGACTGGATTAACAAAATAACAAATCTACAAGTGTATGGCTTCAAAGATATCTATAATCAAGCCCACATTTTAATGAGAACTGCTGCTGTAATGTTGCTATAAGAAACCAAGGCTCAACATTAAGGACCTTTTCTGCTTGCCCAATGCAAACAAGTGTGAGTTTCACACATTTACATACAATTTACATACAAAAATATGAAAAAATATACATATTCATTAAAATATAATAAAAAAAATAATAATAAAGTCATCATCATTAAATTAAAAATAAGAAAATATATTTTTTAATTAAATATATATTTTTCCATATTTTATGTAGTTTATTTAAAAATATTTTTTTGTATTATTAAAATGTGTTATAAAAAAGTATTAAAACTAAAAAGAAAAAAAAAAACTGTCCGCTTGTGAAAGAAAAAATAAATAAATAATTGTAATCCACTTGGGAACACGAGAAACTCAAACTGAATGTCTATGGATGTTGCATTGTATCTCAGAGTTTTGCAACAAGAAAGTATTTTTTTAAACATTTTTTATTTAAACTTGCTAAAACTAATCTCTTAAAAAATTTCTCAATAACCTACATTTTGATTTTCTCTACTTCTTATTTGAAAGTGAAGTGTGTAATTTCTGCACCAATAGCTTCTCTGGAAAAGATAAAACTAAATGCTGCCACTTCCGAGTACTTCACTAATGGTATCATGTCTTTATGACCGGAAAGCTTTAATTTACTCTATTAAAAGGGTTGTAGTGAGCTGAGAACTCCATGAAGACTCTATTAAACCAGCCTTCAACATGGGAATTCTTCAACCCCTTCCTTACCACATTTAAATTTCCCACAATCTGTTACATTAATGAGGTTGTATATACATGGCTCTATGAATCTCCACCATGACTTGTAACCCCATAAACACAGGAGGCCCAAAGCCTGACCTCTGACCCTGACTTAGCTCTGGTCTCCTCCTCATGTGTAAGGCCACCCTAAACCGCCATAAATGCTGAGAAACCAGTCTATATCCTCTGTGATTAAGGGGTCCTTTGAATCCTATAAGCTGCGCTTTGTGTGGCAGGTTCCATCAAAGTGTCTCCCATGTCCCTGAAGACAAGCGCCCACACGAAACGCATCAGGCGATCATACGGTCCGTGTTATCTTTTTCTCGGCAGCAGGCTCCTTTGAGCAAAATCTCTTCACTACGGTGCCATAAATAAAACAAACTCTTGAAGCTTTCGCAGGTTTTCCAGTAGGAGTTACTTCTCTCAGTAAGTGGTAACACACGAACATAATACGTATTTTGATGTCTGTTTAAACTTTTAGGCAAACTTGCAGCTTTTCTAGAAAAGTGTGCAGCAGAAGGCAAGGATTTATGTACTTCTAAGATGTTTAGGGCAAATCTACGCACACATCCTAACAGACTGAGGGGAAAAGACATCTTTACTACTAATGATTAATCAGCCAGTATTTAGTTACCAACACTGTCATGCTATTTATCAAAAATTTTTATTTTACTTATTTATTTTTAAGTAAAACATTGGGAGATGTAAAAGTTCATTTCAATCATATTATGTATATATCTGCATTATATCCATCACTTTTAATATCCGTATTGGCACTGGTTATTGAAAAAACCCATTTATGTCAACCTGGTGAGGAATACTTTGGTTATAAAATAGGGATGCACAATATATATTAATATCATATTGTTTAGTGGATGATATTCAAGATTTTTTATCAATATCAGTCGATATTGGATATAGATTTCCCATATTTTTCCATTACATTACCTGTCCTCATCTAACACACACTTAAAGTTAATCATTAAAAACACTAATCATTGAATAATATTGTTAAAATCCATTTTTCACAGTGTACCTTATAATATTGTGATGCCTAAAATCACTGTATCATTGATTTTAGTTTGCTTTTTTTTTTTACATTGATTTAGACAAAACAATGTAGAATTTTTAACATTGGCCATGATATATAACTACTGATAGATAGATACCCCTTATATATACATATATATATATATATATATAAAATAATTAAAATGTGCCAGGATTTTAATATATAACATGGACATTCACCTTTCTTTACAAAGATGTGACAGCAACAGGAAGTCACGTGCCCATTTAACAGGCTATGCCAAGTTTATGAAAGATAAATGAATGTTTAATTGCATTTACAACCAGCCAGTAAAAATGGCCACAAGTATATCCGCCTTGAAGTGAAACATCCCCATGCAGAACTGAACCCCAGTAGAGCTGCGGCAGATAAGGCTACAGGTGAGAGATACGCCAGACTTGGCGAAACTCAGAGCCAAAGGTGCTGTTGCAATCAGAATGGAGCCAATAACCAGCCAGCAAATTATTAGCACCTCAGCTACGGACACGCTATCAAAGCTCCGGCGAATTTAGCATGGCGAACTCATAGCTTGCAGAAAATCTGTGTCAAAGCAACACAGTCTAGCGGTAATGACTACATAAACTGGTCTCTTGTCTGTAATTAACACAAACCACAGCAGGGCTGAAAACAAATGTCGTATTTGTTGTTTTTAACACGGTTCTTTTTCTAACTCAAATCTGGACCATGAAACCATGTAATCATCTCTAGGAACGAGCACAAGGCCATTACATCAGAGACAGACTGAAGTAAAAGGTATAATGACATAGCAGTCTGGCTCACTGTTTGCCATTAATCATTTTCAACCAGTTCAAAAGAAATCTAATTGTGTCAAATGATCAGATCAGATCTTAGACTTACTAACACACAAAAGTCTTATTATGAGCAATGTTTATGAATGAGACAACATCGTTGATGATCAAGAACATTTAAAAAATTTAAATGCTAGCATGCTAAACCTTTTGATCTGAGCTACAGCAGCATTAAAAAAAACAACTTGAAAAGATCCAGTGACCCACGTAACAGGCTTTTGTTTTGGTAAATGATGCAGTTTTAACTGGCCCTGTCAAAATCTGTGTTGAATCCCAACATGTTATTTGCAAGTCAATCAATTCACCTAGGTTACAGGTTGTCAAGGAGAATGAGTGAAAACAAACATGGAGTAGCGATCATGGTTTCACAGTCAGATGTTTCCTTCTGATGCAACGAATCGGTGGGGGTTGGGGTGCTGAGAAAGCATCTAAAATGATTTACCAAAGTGAACATTTGCTCTTTTTCTCACATCCTCTCAACTAGCGTGGTCTCAATTTCTGTTCACAGAAACAGACAATTTAAATTCTGTCACTGTTTACTCACCCTCATGTCATTCCAAAACCTATTTTCTTTCTTTCGCTGACCAAAAAAAAAAGAGATGTTAGGCAGGATGTTCATTGTTGCTCTTTTCCATACAGTAACAGTGAATTTTGACCAAGCTTCAAAAATCACAAAAAAACACCATGAAAGTATCAAAACAATAGTTCATATACTTTTAAAAATAAAGGTTCTAAAAGGTGGTTTAAGCAGCGATGCCATAGAAGAACCATATTTGGTTCCCCAAAGAACCTTTGCACTAAAAATCCATTTGTGGATTCAAAATGTTACATGGATGGTTAAAGGCTCTTCGTGGAACCATAGATGCCAATAAAGAACCTTTATGACTTTCATGACTTCCATGCACTATAGCTCTTTCTAGCTCTCAAATCTCATATGTAATTTGAACAAGCATATTCAATATTTATTGAATATTCAACCTGATGTCATGTTACTTTTCTCTCTTTTTTGGAGTTTGACCAATTTTTTTTTCACTTTCACTGTATGCAACAGCATGAACATTCTGCAAAACTTCTCCTTTTATGTTTTACGGAAGAAAGTCATACAGGTTTGTGTGACTAACTGCAAACTATTCCTTTAATATGTAAATTCAAAAACATCTGCACTGGCATTTACATTGAGGTACAATCTTAGCCCCACTTCTCATCTAGTTACACTAAACTACAAGGCAACTGTTGCCCAAAACAATTACGAACACTGGCTCAAAGGGCAGGGGTGTCAAACATCCCCTGTCAAAACAATGTCACTAAGACTAAGGCAATAGCGCGATTTCTATTGCTAGAACCAGTAATCTGCTTAGGGACTGGAAAACAACAAGTCGGGAGGCAGATTATGGAAGGAAAAGGAGCAACGGGAGACGAGATCAATGAGAACTCAGCCCAACCTCTAGTGTCAAATGTCAACACATGGCAGGGCATCTGACGTCTGACTGACTACAGCATTTAGACCCCAGGGATGCGTTTACACACACACAATTCTCTGACACAAATGAGCAATGCCACTTCATGAACTTGTTGCTCAAACCATTTCAGTGGGCAATTCTAAATCATATCTCAGCCTAATAATTGTTGTCATCATAAAGACTGGGTAGTAGCTCTAATATAGAGTGTAGTGTGCAAAATAAAAATAAGCTAACATTGTGAACATCTGGATTATATTAATATGCTTTTTTACTATTTATATTTATTTTTTAGGCTCTTTCTGCCCTCAAATAAAGCACTTAGACATAAGACATTTTACTAATCAGTTCAGTGAGTTTTTTTTTTTTTTTTTACTGTAAATTGCAATGCTCAAAAACACTAATTTAAACTAGATTTTCACTTATTTTCCCCCCTGGTTTGGTCAACAATAGCGCCATGAAATGTATAGAGACTAAAGTCATTTCAGAGTCAATGCATAAATAAAACCATATTTAATGTGGCTGAAAAAAATCTAGATTTTTCTTTTTTAACCAATTTGACCAATTTCATCCAGTCCTTAAAAAGCCTTTAAATATAACACTCTGCTGTTCAAAAGTTTAAGATCAGTAATATTTTTTTTAATGTTTTTGTGAAGTCTCTTACACGGCTGCATTTATTTAACAGTAATATTGTGAAATATTATTGCAATTTAAAATACCTCTTCACTATTTCAATATATTTTAAAATGTAATTTATTTCTGTGATTTTCAGAAGTCTTTACTTCAATGTGATACTATTGTGCTGTTTAATATTTTTGTGAAAATTATGAAGAACAGTACTGATTTGAAATAGAAATCTTGTATAACATTATCAATATCTTTACTGTCTTCAGAGGCAAGCAGCTCTTTTTCTAAATTGATACATTTTTATCAAAGCAATGCATCCTTGTTGAATAAAAGTAGCATTTTCTTTCAAGAAATAAAAAATACATATTACTGACACCATTTTTTCAACATCAGTGTACATATATAAATCAACAAATATCTGAACTTCAATTTGATCATAAGCACCATTCGAATGTCTATTTCTGGATCATAGACTCAGAAAAGGTCCCAATCTTGCAAGTCACAAATAGCTGCCACAGTCATCAGTCATGGCTTACATGCTTAAATGAGGACAATGATGTGTGGGAATAGATGGAGGAATTGCTTTGGGATTAGCGTTAGAAAACGTGAGCGTCAAGCTGAGCTACACCACATTAGCTCAGTAACCCTTGGAAACAACTTGAGAGCCAATTTTGATTTCTTACACAGAGATCCAGTTGATATCTGCTAACAACAAAGTACATTTACAGTATCAAACCCACAGCTATCGTTACACTCACTTTGTCTCGCACAACAATCACATGACTTAAAAGAAGGAAGGAAGGCGTGACAGGGCCACCAGGTTTCATGAGGCCCTTTGGCCTTAAGAGGAAGTGGTCCAATTTGCTGAGGGACGCCAACAGCCTTCTTTTCCCCTCACTGTCATGCTCTTCCTCTCCAGAGCATCTCCTTTCCTTTCTGCTCAGTTGGTTCCTCTAAAAGTCTCAAACAGTTACCGACAGCTGGTAGTTAATGTTTTGTCATCTCATTACCCACTGGCTTCACAACGCTATTCCGTTTCCAAGTCAAATGTCAAAGCCTTGGTGGGAAACCACAGCGCTTGCTAACGTTGTAGCTGTTCTTAATAATCAATATTCAATATCAGTGGTTCAAGAAGTAATGTCTAAGGATCTGAAATTGAAAAACCCACAATCAACCATATATATATACCAGTTACAGGCCCATAATACAGTGACACTAGATGAATACTGAGCGTAATTCAGACTAGCAGTCTGGTTATACAGACACAGCCCTCCAGAGGAATCAGTCCCGACAGCTGTATTAGAACTGCCATTTACAAAGTCAAAGAGATATTTGCTTCCCTGACAGACCCTGTGTTTGTCTGCATACGGTTTGACTCCCACAAGAACGCTGCTGGGAAGTTCTGATACAGCTCAAAGCAAGAATCACACTGTCAACCGCAACAATCGTGACTATAATTATACAAAACAACTAGGAACTACACGGAAGTGATACCTGAAATCGACACATCATAGCAGACGTGGCTCTAAATAGAGACGTTTCTTCCAGCTTCCACTCAAAAAAAGTGCTCAGCACTGTGCTAAGTGCTGGTATGGTAACAAGCTTGGTATCTAAATTTGAGACATGTATGTACACATGTATAAATTACACAATCTTTTTTCTAACTCAAACTTCATGACATAAGTAAGCAGCACAAAAAAGAAAGAAGCAAAAACAAAGCTAAGACTGTGTTAACTCATACTTCACACGAAGTTAGTGCACTGTCAAAAGAGTTTTGACAGGAAATGTAAGGGTGTACATACACTTATCTCCCTTTGGCAGTGACAGATATATTGCTGCCTACTTTTCCGTGATTGGGAATGACAAGTGTTTGCTCAAGACCCCCTCAAAAACAGGAAATGGCATTCGCTCGGCTGGTGGTTGCACAAGTTGTCATAAATATTGCAGCAAACGTAAACCTATACAAATTCCACAAACCCAAAATGGAGTTTTGAACCATTTTACACTGGAAATGCAACACAGAAGCTGCACATACACCACAAAAAAGGCATATTTAAGGTTAAAACAATGCTATGAAATTCTGAATATAGAATTAGAATGTGAAATTACACACAAACTCTGAAAATGTTAATTTATAACATATGTTTAAATGTGCAGTAACATTGGCTTAATTTTCAGCAAAATTTCACAGGCAAGGTCCATTGTCAATACCATAGCCATGTATGAATCAGCTCACATTCAAGTCACTGTCAAACCAAGCAGTTTTCTGCTGGTGAGTGTGGCCAATTTGTGTGACCAACTTGAGCATAAACGAAATCTGCATAGGAAATGTTTCACCATCACACAAAACTCCCAATCGTGTGGATTCCCATTGAAACGACCAGATTTCGTCCATAAAAATTGCAGACCAAGGCTGCACTGATGCTGCATTTCATTTCCACAGAAGCAAAGCAGCATCAGATGCAGATACTATGTGCTTTGGCATTTTTTAGTAGTTTTTTTATGTGACATGGCATTTCTACACAGACTTTATAGCAGACACAAAGGAACCTCAGAGCAGCCTGCGTAAAGACACCTTTGGAGAAAGGCTGTTATAATTTGACAAGAGCCCTGTCATTAAAGATCAAGTCATTAAAAATGCATGGAGAAGCAACAGGATCGTCTTTAACAACCCTCTTTGAGAGACTTCAGCCTCATATCTCTTCTCAGAGGACAATATTCAAAATGTCACATCCAACTAGGAGTCTATAAGGGCCCTGTGATGTTTTCTGGTCTATGAAATGGAATGCAATATGATTTTTTTTTAATAATTCTTTCCGTGACCCTCAAAAGCACAAGTGCAAAGTACTTGATCTGAGAGTCACGCCACCGTGAAAGAAAACCGAGTCTCATTTTCTCCAATTCTTCTTGAATGAACTAGTCATCTCCCTAGACTGAGGAACAGAACAGAACTAGGCGGGGCCGGTAATCAGTCAAATCTAGATGGAAAGACTGCATTAGAAGCGCTAAATGTGCCTTTTATCACAATGCTTGACACAACCTTACCAATCTCTTAACGTAAACCATGTCGAAAAATGCAGCTTTGACGGTTAGAAACCGACAATCTGTGCTTCGTTAAACTACTGATTCGTACAACTTTTCCATTTCCGCTATAACTTCCACAGTGCCGTGGGCATGAGACAACAAAAAACGCCATTCTTCACGCAACACAACACCGCAAACCTCGCGCGCTTCTACACAAAGTTGCCAGCGGTCATTCTCGCCATAAAGCCGAGTCTGGTAACTCTAAGGAGTTGAATTGTTTCACTCCAGCTCCGCCATATTCTAGACATCTGAGCTGCTCTTCCGCAAACACTGTGCCGGTCTGCTTTGCAACATTGTAACATTCCGCCGTTCAGCCGCTACAGTGTATCAATCAAACTGCGCCATCATAATCCCTTCACAGATCCCGCGGAATACACGCGCCGTTACGGCTGTAATGACATAGAATCTCGCGCAAATGCGATACTTACAGCAATCCGCTCCAGCTCCAGCCAGTCAATCCGTCTGCGCCTGTGCCTGTAAAAGAGCTGCTCGCCTCTGGGAGGGTGGGTGAGGTTTAGCGTCGAGCATGACGTTACAGCCTCGGTTTCAGCACTATACGCTCCTGAGCTCTGCCTACAATTGAGCGTAACGGGAAACGGGGCTGTTTAAAGCACGGAGAACGAGCGCTGCCAAATGTAGCACATGGAAATGACAGCGTTGATAGACATGTACAGTACCTACAGTACAAGATAGGGAAAGAATTCTGAGGGAAAACATGGTACAGTGATTGTATCCGATGGTAATACCGTCCATGCGGCTTGCAAATATACAATGGTATTTCAAGGTACTTCACCAATACTATAGTACATGTCCAGAAAACACGGTCTTACAAGGATAGCATATACAAAAAAACATGGTAGCAGTACCATGGTACTTTTAGTATGTATCTTCGGTAACACCAGTTCTCACTATTAACTAGTTATTTATTAGCATGCCTATTACAACTATTACATGTTGGCTGTTTATTAGTGCTTATAAAGCACATATTCTGCATGACCACATTGTATATCCCTAATCCTGCCGAATACCTAAACTTAACAACTACCTCACTAACTGTTAATAAGCAGCAAATTAGGAGTTTATTGAGGCAAAAGTCATAGTTAATGGTTTGTTAATGGCGAGAATTGAACCTTAAAATAAAGTGTGACCAAATTTACTAACCATAAACTGTCCATGAAACTGTATTTTATATATTTAATTTATTTATTTAAAGGGATAGTTCATGCAAAAATGACAATTCTGTTGTTATTATTTTATTATGTTGTTATTATTTAATTAAAAACATAATTTGCTCACCCTCATGTTTTTCCAAACCTATAAGACTTTCGTTTATCTTCAGAACACAAATGAAGATATTTTTATTAAATCTGAGATAGTTCTGTCCTCCATTGACAGTCTATGCAACTCAAAACATTCGGTTTAGCAGTTTAGTGCAATTTTTCTGAAGAGACTCAATCGCTTTATATGATGAACATATATAATGGATTAATGTAAATGTGTCACAACAAGCTTGAGAGAGAAAAACCTTCTGATAATTTTCCAAATAAGTGTGAGTCATGATAGATATGCATTATTCGTGTCATTTATGTCAGTGATGGACAGACTGGCATTCTGACAGTTTGATTTAAACCATGTAATGTTAAAGGTTCTTATAAAGTTAGCAGCCAGATGATTAGTTCTTGGCTTGACAGCCAAGTTACTCTGATTTAATGCTCGTTGTGGGTTTATTTTGCAGCCTGGCTAATGAGTAATTCAATTATCATCTGTAATTCTAATAATGACTTTAAATAAATTAATTAATCTGTCTATATAGAAAATCTAGGGCTTTTCACAAGTGAAATAGTTAACCCTGGGTCATTCTAAACCCACTTTTCGCACTGCACATTCCTAAACCCCAGGTTAAAGTCTTATGTTCGTCAGTGTCACTGAAAGGACAATCACAGCATGCAATCTGTTTTCACAGCTTTTCCTGCGTCAGTTATCCTGTCAGTTAGAAGAGTTTGTTGATATCCAGCCTCAGCTAATTTGTCTGTCAGTTCCTTAAATACTCTGTTGTTTCTGACCGTGCCATCAAATTTGTCTTGAACAGACGTTTTTGACCTTAACTGTAAAAATAAAAGTCTCCTCCTCACTCCAGTTGACTTGTTTTCCGTCGTTTGACATTTTTAATAAATGCTGTAGTGTTGACACAAAGCACAGTTCCTGTTACCGACATGACATGAGCCCGCTGTTCAGTTTCTGATTGGTTGTCTGTAGGGCTGTCAAAATGGCTGAAAAACTAAATTCGAATTTTGTACTTAAATATTATCAATATTCAAATTATATTCAAATTTAAAAGGCATAATTTTCTTTTGGCTTCTCTCCTGAGGCCACAAGAGGGCACATCGAGCAAAATATTAATTCAATTCAATTCAATTCAGGTTTATTTGTATAGCGCTTTTTACGATACAAATCGTTGCAAAGCAGCTCTACAGGAA
>JAUZSZ010337059.1:0-10265 GCA_034780575.1 Labeobarbus marequensis
TATTTCTCTTTAAGCAAAGGACTTTGGAGCATCTTTCAGGTGGATGTTTGGCAAAGAGGCGTGTTGGGTTAGGAATCACAATGCATGCACGACACAATGTGTAAAACACACCTGACATGCATAAAATAAAAAAAGCATGCATGCCAACTCAGCCTGCACAATACAGGAATAAAAACAATAACTTGAACCAGCCTAAGATTGTTTGCTGGTCTCTCAGTCTAGCCATCAGGTACTCTGCTGGTTTAACTTGTTGGCCAACTATAGTTTAACAGACTGACCTTTTAAAGTCAAGATGAAATGCTAGAAGTGACCAATATATATATATATATTTTTTTGTAACGCACATTGAAATTAGTGGTATTTCAGCATCATTATACACTTTTAGAGTTTTTATTAGGGATATACTGAAATTTCAGCCGCCGAAAATTGTATTTTTGGTTTTCAGCCGAAAGGAGAAAAACATATTTAGCACACAAGTTGAACTCTCCCTTTAGCCATAGCCACAGCGCTTTGTGACGCTCCTCTCAATATTCCACTCTGTCTTTCCACCAGGGTTGCCAGGTCTGCATAACAAAGGTAGCTGAATGGCCAATCAAAAATATCCCCAAAAGTAGCCCAGTGACCATATCCCAAATATCAAAACTCAAAATATGCAATTCCTTTACCTAACATGCATATTTCACAGTCACTGTTGAAAACCAATATATTGTAGTGATCATAAAACATATAGTGGCCCTCCTTCACAAAACTTAACATTTACTGCAGTTTTGTCATTTCATTGGTAGAATATAGAATATTTCAATACAAGCATTTTAGTCAAATATACTTTATGCAGCAACAGTTTAAAAGTAGCATAATCCACAGGAAATCCACAGACTTGGCAACCCTGGTTCCGCTCATGCTCAATGAAAAAGCAAAGTCTGCTCAAATAATGCACAAACAGGAAATTTCTATGCAGTATAATTGTTCCTGTTTGCAATAGCGCTACTATGCTGTAACATGGACAGCTGTACTGGGCAACGCTGGTAAAATGATGCTACCCTCTCGTGACGTTATGCTCTGCTCACACACTATTATAATAATAGCTTTGCAGGACCATATGTTATTTGGATAATTAGCCAAAAAATTATATTGGATTCTGTTGTATAGAACTGATTGAAAATAATATATTGATATTTAATATTAATATATTTTGTCCAATTTTACTTTCAATAAAATTGTGGTTATTAGCTTGTTTTTTTATTTTATTTAGCATAATTAAGATTACTGAATTTAAAAAGTTAAGTTAAAAAATAATTTAAAAGTCTTAAATTAATTTTTATTATGTAATAAAATAATAAATAATTCTTATAAAGCATTTTCTGTTTCCATTTTGGGTTTCAGCCAAGTGTATCCAGAATTTTCAAAGTACACAGTTGCGATTGCTGTGTAAATGCATTTATTCATTCTCTGAGCAGCATTAAACAGTGTGTAAAAACACCTAAATGCCACTTCAGAAGTGCTCCTGTGCCACCTTTGTGGTTTAAATTTCCCATTAGGTTAAGTTAACAATAATAACCCTGGTCCGAATGTATCAGATTACTGAAAAGAAAAAGGAAAAAAAAAAGAGAAAAATACTGTGGATTTAGCTTTATACAAGGGTTGTTGATTGGATTTTGAGATGTGGGTGTTGTACTCAAAATAGAAGACATGAATGTGAGTTTGCAGGGGCGGGGTTAAAGTGCACTAAATGATTGGAGAAGTCCTGCATATGTCACCAGAGAAAAGTCTGTCATTTTCACCTGAGGGTCCTCTTATTTGACATTTTGATTACACATTACAAACACATACACAGATGAACTGTTCACAATAGAATCTGTAATATGCATTTAGAAAACAGACAGGGTGAATTTTAATTTCATGCCAACTTTAAACCAGCCAACAGACCATCCTGAACATACTGAGGAACCAGCAGAGCTTTTTTCCAGCAGTGTTAAATTGGTACACATTTTCTACGAAAGAAAGAAAAGTTATAAAAAGGGTAAAATAAAACATAACACTTTGATGGGTTTTTTTTTTTTGATATTTCATTTTCTTTACACACAATTTGTATGTTGCAACTGCACCGCACATTGTTTAACCGCACGAGAGATGCAGAACTTGCATGGAGATTCGCGCGCGCTATAAATAGGCATCAAAACAAAAGCATCGCCTCGCGATCCTGCCAAATCTGTCTGCAACTGCCGATCATAAAGAAACCAAAGCATATGTGCAGACCTTAGTCAACTTCTGACATAGTCTTTCATTTCATATGCACGCATAAATAAAATCAATAGAAGCGAAAACGTCGCGTTTTTATTCTTTTTTAAAGGTTGCATGCGTGTTTTGCAGCAATGACAGCTCATTTTGCATGTTTCTATCTAATGGGACAATGTTAATAGCACATGCATCAGCAAAGGTAGCTGGAAAGGCACAAAATCATCCATTAATGATATGAGGGCTTCCTCAACCAGCCTCCATTAAAATGTCAGCTTTTGTTATGCACGCAAAGAAAGAAGCACTATCTAAAAGCTATGCAACATGTAAACTTCCGCTTGCAAACAATAATGCCCCTATGCCTCCTCCATCCCTCTCTCGGTTAGTCTCGCTGAGAAAATAAAAGAGAAAAAAAACTCGAGGATAAAAAAAAAAACCGAAGAGAGAAGAAAAAAAAAACGTCGACGCCAATGCGAGAGAGACGCAGCTTCATGCAGACTTCCGGCTGGCGAGACAGGGGGAGAAGCGCCCGCGTGAGTTGCTCAAATTTGGAGAAAGAATTCACAATTGACTTATAACTCTATGTTAATTACCGGTGCTGGCGATTCCCTTTCAACCCCCAGGGCTCCTCCGGGCCGGGACAGTTCGGAAACTTCGTCCAAATCCGCCCGAACCCCTTGGATTGACCGATTTTTTTTCCCTCAATTTTTTTCTATTTTTTTCGCTCGCGAAGAGCTGTCCGACTCCGCTCGACTACACTTCCTGTGAATGAGGTCAAAATTATCGCAAGCCTACCGCCAAAACCACTTCCGCCATGTGAGGTCATGAATTTTTCTCAAAAAAATGAATAAAAAAATGTTCACAAATAAATGGATTTGTCTCCTTGTAATATATATTTGATCAAAGCCATAAAGTGCATGTTATTCGTTTTACGTTTCACGTAATGTGAAAACGTCGCCACTCTCATCAATTTTATGGAAATTTATATGAAAAATGCGTGCCTTTTCAATTCGGTGCATTTAATAGTTAGGGTTAGGTTTTTATTTAATGGCTTTATATTTGTATTACAAGAAGTTGTTTTATTTATGTAAGTCCTTATTTTTTATATAATGTATTTTTAAATCATTCTTTAAAAAAAAATTAATTGTACTGCTGTCTTTTTGCAGATTTGACAAATAAGTTAAAAACCCACTCTAATAAAGGCCGTTATGGAAAACAAAACATAGATTTGATTTTTTTTTTTTTTTTTTTTTTTTGATTTTATGGCTTTTATATTTTTATTACAACCTGTTTTTTTCCTTATTTAAGTACTTACTAAGTACTTATTTTACTTAAGTAATTTTTAAAATGTTTCCTACACATTTAATTGTACTGCTGGTTTTGTTGTTGTTGTTGTTTTTTGTTTGTTTTTTGCAGTTCAGAAAAATACATTGAATAAAGGCACACTTTAATAAAGGCCATTATGGAAAACAAAACATGTGTCTTTGCTTTTCAGTGTTATGTCTATAAAACTCTCAGCACATTTAGCCTACAAAATCATTTTTGACCACGAAACTCTGAAAGCTAATCTCTCTGCTCATCACTTAATAAGAAAGCTGCTAAAACAACCATATTGATGAAAAAAATTATGATTTCGATGTCAGGGTTGCCTCCCAGTTATTCTTTGAAGTTGACATTTTTATCTGTAATCATTTATTTCAGTATATTTTTATTTATTTATTTATTTGGATGTGTATGTTAAGTTTTCTATTTTTTTTTCTTTATATTTCTTTTTATTTATTATTTATGTATTTTTAATTTTTTGGCCTGATTATTTTAGTAGAATATTACTGTGTTTTGTATTCTGGTTGTGGGTGTATTTTATTGCTTTGAATTAACCCGAGTCACATACTGTTCTTGTAAACAATATTTCTGTTGTATGTATCCGCTGTTAATATTATGTGCTAAATAAAAAAAATAAAAAATCCGAAAACTGACTGGACTTTTAGTGGGTTGGTGCCAAAGGACCTGTTTCTCCGCCCATTTGGGGCGGGGTTATTGGATGCTTTGTATTGATTGGTTCTGATCCGACCAATGAGAGTTCAGCGGGTAAAGCGACAACAAGCAGAATTTCAATTTGAATTCAAACGGCTGTGAGAGGTTTGTGCGCCGGGCTGTGTTTTTCTGCAAGTGTAATTCTCACTTCCTTGTATAAAAGGTATGTTTTTATGTGTTTATTTATGTACATCAACTGTAAGTATGATAAGTTATGCCTTATTTCTTGTCGTTAAAGTAAAGCTATTTGTATGGATTTGTACGTATATTTTGTAAAGTTATGTGAATGACAGCGGCTGAGCCGCGACTGTTTTCGTCAATACACGTTACATGTGTTTATTAGTAATTAGTAATTTATTAATTTAATTATGCGCTGGATGGGCCAAGTTATTTGACTAGATGACGTTAACTAACATTTTAAAATGTGTTTTTTTTAAAGAAGAATTAACGTACACAAGGTCCATGAACAAAGAGGTAAGATTATAAACAGTTGGAAATGCATTGAAGATACAGGCTACGTCTTTATTAATCTTGATAACTAACATTTGAAAACGACCTTTTCCTTTTCCTCTCCGTCCAAGCTAACATTTGCTTTTTCAAGCGTTTTCCAAGTTTCTCATCCACACTGAAACGTCGGAAAACGTTAAATTCGCCTTACTGTGCTGTGTAAACCCTTATAAAAGCTCACTGAGATGAAACAGACAAAATAGACATGCAATTCTAATATCTCATTATTCACTGACGCTTCCAGATCGCGCTCACTCAGTTATTAACGTTATATGTTTGATCTAAAACACAACTGCCCTCATGTTGTGCCCCAGGACTAACACTACTATTGTGAGTAAACGTCCTGTCATCTTTGCAATACTGTAATATGAAGAGTGCACAATGTAACATCATGAATAGTATATAACAGGCACAATACCAATATAAACATACAGTGGTGGCCTAAATTAATAGAGCACTAGTATTTTCACCAGCTAAAAATGGTTTTAAGTCAGTTATTTCTGTTTTTTTGCTGTAGTGTGTCAGCAGGAAATATCAGTTTGCATTTCCAATTGTTCATTTTGCCATTAATTGTAATAATCCAGTGAGATTTTTGTCTGAGGACAGCCAGCGCTCCGCACAGAGATCTGATCTCAACATCATCCGGTCTGTCTGGAATGACATGAAGAAACACAACAAACTGAGACTAATCCAGAAGAACTGTGGCAACGTCTCCAAGATGCTTCAAGAAACCTATATGCAAAGCTACAGTATTGTTAAAAGTTTTAGGCACTTGTGTAAACATGCTGTAAAATGAGGACGCTGTCAAAAATAATGTCATAAATAGATTTTATCAATTAACTTCTATTAACTAAATTAAATCAACATTTGTTGTGACCATCCTTTGCGTTTAAAGCAGCTTTTACCCTTGGTGCACATGCTCAGTTTTTCAGGTATGTTTCTTGGAGACGTTGCCACAGTTCTTCTGGATTTAGTCTCAGTTTGCTCTGTTTCTTCATGTCATTCCAGACAGACAGGGGTGCGTTTCCCAAAAGCATCGTTAGTTATCTATGGTCGTAAGTTCCGTTGAACTCTGTTGGTAACGACGGAACTTGGGACCATAGTTGCCTTTGGGAAACGCACCCCTGGATGATGATGAGATCAGATCTCGGTGTGGAGCACTGGCTGTTTTCAGACAAGAAAATCTCAATGGATTATTACAATTAATGGCAAAATGAATGTTTGGAAATGTACAGCAAACCATTTTAGCTGGTGAAAATACTAGTGTGCTAAATTTTGGCCACCACTGTATGTATCTATTGGTACAATATGCATCACATGACTAAACATGCGTTATCGTTTTCAGATACCTCTGTTTTAAACAGTTCACACTACAATGCGAAAAATGTGTTTTCAAATTTATCAACTTTGGAGAGTTTTCAAAAAGCTCAGTTTTCCTTGACAAAAACGCCATCTCTATGTGGACGGAAGGCCAAGACAATAAGAAAAAGATGTTTTCAAACAAACAAGTTAATATCCACTTGCAAGCTACTTGTTATTGCTGTTCAGTACAGTACAAAATATTATGCACCTTACCCGATTTATTTTGAGTGCTGAATGCATTGTTCTTAAACTACAACTGCTTTGTTTTGGATTGCACGTCTCTCATTAGCTCTACAGTCATGTGTACCTTTTGAAAGTCTGTTCATGTTTTTCTCTTGGTTCCTCTGCAGAATACATTATCCCGTCTCCCTGTTATGTCTGGGAAACGGGCTCACACCAATGGTACGGATTTGGAGCAACAGCAGCCTGCGCAGGTGTGTTTTTAGCCTGTTCAGACTTCTTTTCCTTATGCTTTTATCACAAATTTTCATCTTTGCATTATTTAGAATATGTTTAATGGAAAAACATCCCAACTTTTCTCCAGAAGAAAATGCGCAAGGTAGATACAGAGCTGCCTCAGAGGTTCAGACCTGCGGCTAGTGTTGTGCCCCCAAGACGCCCTGTGGCTGTCAAAGCTCCTGGTAAGTTATACTGAAATTTAACATCTCGGATAATTTTTTTGAGGACATTTGACTTTGCAGATGGGGTCTTCATGTTGTCTCTCTTCTTTTCCAGTCAAAGCTCTTCGTCCAACTGGAGCAGCGACAGTGGCCGTTGCCCCCGCTAGAGGTATTGCAAAACACTTGCTTTAACTGATCATAAACACACAAAAAATCTTACTTAACACTACTAAAATCAGGTCATTAGCACAAACTGTGGGTTAAAATATTTTATTTATTTATCTATAAATATTCAATCTGCAAATATCAATGAGCAACATCAATATTATTACCACAGTAAATGAAAAATGTGAATATGCCAAATTAACATCACCTTTGTCTTTGCATCAAGGTGACCAGAGAAAACCTGTTGCAGCAGTAGCTAAAGGTAAAACATACATGCATATATGGGTCAAACATTTTGGTCTGCAAGTAATATAATTCAGTATAATAAAATAGATGACTAATGGCTAGTTTATCCACTTTCAGCAGCTGCAGGTTTAGGTGCGTCACGGAGGCCAGGATGGGACCTGAAGGGCAAAGTGAGTGACATGGAGGCTAAAGTCCATAATTACCAGAGCAAAATAAAATCAGTAAATCTGGAAAACGATCATCTGAAGGACTCTATATCCAAAGCCCAAAAGCATAAGGCTGAAATCGAAGATGAGAACAAAGGTCTCAAAAAGCGTCTCAGGTAAGCATGTTAAAATAACTCCATAATGAGTCACAACTTGGTGGTCTTATTTATTTGTTTGAGAAAATTCCTGATTCTGTTGTAGGGATTGTGAAGAGGAGCTGGAAAAGCTGGCTACTGTGAAAGATGACCTGGCGCAAACCTCTACGGAGAGAGATGGTCTTAAGAAAGACCTCAGCAAGCTAAACGAGGAACATAAGGTTTTGGAAGGACTCAGAGATCACTTGGAGTCTGAACTCCGCAAAATACAGGTAAACATTCATACAGCCACATTTATGCCTTTAATTAACATTAGTTTTGTGTAATATGATTCTGTCAAACTCTTCCTGTGTCTTTCTCAGACTCAGCTTGCCATTCAGACCTCTACACTGAGGCAGTGTCAGGACAGTTTGAAGGAGAGCCAAGAACTGGTCAGGAACCTTGAGGAGACAGTGGGCCGTCAAAGAGAAGAGCTCCACCTTGGAGAAATGGAGCGAAGGAAGCTCCACAACACTATTCAAGAGCTCAAAGTGAGCTTTCATAGATTTGTTTGGAGAATATAAAGCTATATTGTTTATTGTGTGACACCATGAATTGATAAATCATAACGATTTGTGACCAAATCGAGCAATAATGCAGTCTGTTGGTTGCTTGGTGTCTGTTTGTCACATTATGTTGGGTAACTTTTCTTAAAGTGAGATTGTCCAAAATCCCTCTTATGGATTTATGTATTCAGTCATTTATGTTCAAATATGCATTAATTAATCCATACCCTCTTATTAGGGCAACATCCGAGTGTTTTGTAGGGTCCGCCCACTGCTAAATGGCAATCAGTCTGATATTCTGCACATCCAGCTGCCGGCCCATGACAACAAGGCTCTTACACTTGCCAAAACGGAAGAGGTAAATGCTTCCCATCGTGCTTCTGGTCTTATGGATGTAAAGATTGGTATTGTCTTGTGTAGCCAGACTGAGGACAGAAGGCCTGCACCTAATCACAGCTTTCATTGTCCAAGGAGCACCTGAAACTGACTGACGGACTGACTAACATGTAAAGCAGCCAATCACAATTGATGTTTAGGGCATGTTGAGGTCTCTACCATAACATACCAGCATGCAACCGATATATGAGGCTGAGTCTAAATTTGGTATAACCTAAAGAATGTGACCAACAGCCTTTCAAATTCCCTCTTCTCTTCCTCAGTCGCACACAGGGCGCACAGCTGACACTCAGAAGAGCTATAACTTCAGCTTTGACCGTGTGTTCGGGCCATGTGACACTCAGCGTGAGGTTTTCGAAGAGATCTCCTTGCTGGTGCAGTCTGCTCTGGATGGGTACAATGTTTGTTGCTTTGCTTATGGCCAAACCGGCAGCGGGAAGACCTTTACTATGGAGGGGAGCGAGCTGGAGGACTTGTGGGGAGTCATTCCACGTGCTGTCCAGCAGATCTTCAAGTCTGCCAAAGCACTCCAAGAGCAAGGGTGGCAGGTAAGGGCGACATAGAAGTTTGTTTTTTTCCCTCAAGGGCATACACTGAGTGGTATTGTTTGTGGCCGCCTCATGGTTTGTTTATGAATAGACTGTTTCTGTATTGGTATTTTTAGTACTCTTTCACTGCCAGTTTTGTGGAGATCTACAATGAGACTCTTCGAGATCTTCTTTACACGGGAAAACCAAACAAGAGACCTGAGCATGAGATCAGGAAGGTCTCCAACAATGAGATCACAGTTACCAACCTGACTTACCAAAAGGTCAACAATGAAGATGAGGTACTGCTCATTTATATATCGCACCGTGATATTAAGATAACACTACTTTGAAATTCAGTAATCTGTGTTGTATCTGATCTGTTCACACATGTGTGCAGTTTATTAATGTGTTTCTTTCTTTCCTCGTGTCTCAGGTGCACAACTTGATCATGCTGGCAAACCAGAACCGGTCCACAGCCCGCACAGGAATGAACGATCACTCTTCACGTTCTCACTCTGTGTTCCAGCTAGACATAGAGGGACAGAACTCTGATCGAGACACCAAGTGCAAGTGTAAGAATCACAGAGTGCCTTGATTTAATATATAAACTGCACTTCATAAAGGGGATGGAGGTCCAGTTAAGAGTAGTCTTAATTAGGGCTGTCAATTTGTATTTCAAATATTCGTTGGATTTAAAATAAAAATCGACATTCATTGCAAAAACATTGTATTCAAATTTTATGTGAGCCAGGCAGCCTTATCAGTGGTGCACGAAATGCGATGACAGTGTAAGTGCCGTTGCTTTTTAATGTTTTTTTAGCCTATCCAGTTGAATTCAAAAAGAGAACATCATTGCGGCGGGGAAACCAAGCCATTCAGATTGAATGCATATTTTGCACGTCTTCTAGAGCAGTGGTTTTCAAACCAGTCCTGCGAGCACCCCTGACACCACATTTTGTAGGTCTCTCATATCTGACACACCCATTTCAGGTTTTGCTGTTTCTACTAATGAGCTGATGAGTTGAGCCAGGTGTGATAGATGAGGGAGACACAAAAAGGCCATTTCTCAAACGGAAGCCTGCATCCTCCTCCGGTCGCATTTGAGGCTGCATACGTCATAAAGAATATCTTATCTTAGAATATCAACTCTTATAAATTTGACCATTATTCTTAGTTAGGTGTAAATTGTTGTAATATGCTTTTGACTCGCGAATGTAATGCTCAGTTTACTGAAATAAACCAGGCATCTGGAGGATGCAGCCTTCCGTTTGAGAAACGGCCATCATGTGCATTGTTGGGCGTGCTCACAGGACCGGTTTGAAAA
>JAUZSZ010337065.1:0-10264 GCA_034780575.1 Labeobarbus marequensis
CCAACATTGTATCTTCTCTTAACAGATTAATCTATTGTTTCAAATAATTATTAAAAATAATGTTTAATAATTTATATTTAATAATAATAATAATAATTATTATTATTATTATAGTTGTGTTAATAATAATATTTAAAATAATATTATTGTGTGAGATAAAACATCTAAAACATTACAAAACTGTCTTGTTTTCGGTCATTTTAAATATATATGATTGAGCTGAACCCCAGCTATCTTTTGTTCTCGAAGCTTCCAATAATCAGCAGTGGAAAAAAACACCTTAAAATTATTTTACTTCGAATATCAATGTCTTTAATTTACTCCCATGATTTTGTACCTCTCTGACACTGCTGTCTCTGGAGATCTAGTAGCTTTTTTGGTTCTCCAAAGAGCTTCTTTCCTCAACAGCAGCCCTGCAGACAAACAGCCCCCCTGCAGTCAAACAGCCCATGTATATTATAAGTGAAACACACTTACATACACTCGCACACAGATGACACTCTCACCATGTACTGTGTCCAGACGTTTGGCAGCGAAGGCGAGTCTCTGGTTCAGCTGACTTACACTGGACTGAACTGCTTCCATCTGACCTGCCTTCATTTCTATGGCTGACATCACTCTGATGAGAGCGATAACACACAGAGAGACAGATGTTTATGGATGAGCTGGCTTCAGGGCTTTTGTCAGAGGAACAGTCAGCTTTAATCTAATCATGACAGTCACGTTGGTATATTTTAAACTTGTTTAATCCAAAGAGACTTGCAGAACACTAACAGATTCAAGAGTCAGCTCAAGGGGTGTGATCGTGCGTGCTACCTGTGTGCTGTTTCACTGATATCATTCAGTGATGCCTCAGTGCACTTATTGCACTCTTTCAGCTGAGCATTCTCCTGTAGAGCACTGTCCAACTGCTGCTGTACTCCCTGAACACACACACAAAGCAAGCACATGGGCTGTCAGAAACACACACTTGCCTGCAGGCGATACAGAAGAAGAGTTTCAGTGCCGTCACTGTGTAATACAGCTGATCAGCTGGACAGCTGCTCTGAATGTGGTGAGTAATCACGAATGAACAATGTGATGTTAAAACAGCAGATCTTCTCTGAGTCAACGCTGAACAAGCTTAATCCTCACTAAGCTCAATCCAACCTGTTCAGACTGTTAAAAAGCAAAGATAACAAGAAAAGAATGAGGGCGAATGGGACGAGCTCATGAGGGCTGGAGACAAAGTGCAAAAGCAAATCATGCCAATATAAATAAGATACATTTTTAGGGAGTAACCACTTAAAATTCAGTTTGGTTTCTCATGCACATCTACCATATCACCTGGAAGACCTATGATGTAATAAACCCTTCATAACAGCAGTATGCATTGTTAGGACATGTACAGTGCTGTGAAAATGTATATTGAATTCAGAATCCCAATATGAGTTACAGAAGAACATCTGGCATCTGTGCAGACTTTATCCATTACCAATGAGAGGAATTTAATTCTAATGGAAGGACCACAAGACCTAAACCTAACTGACCCCACAACCAGACTTGACCTCAATGTTTGTGCATACTTGTGTGTCAATGTACCTGTGCATGTACATGCTGCAACTCCAACTGGGCTGTTTTGTCCTCTAGTTGGTGCTGGAGGACACTGTTCTGCGACTGCAAACACTCTACTTGCTGCTGTAGAGAGGAAACCTACACACGCATACAAAATCAAAGTACTAAAATCAGATTTGAAAATTTGAAAATAACTCAAAAACTTAGTTTTACTAATGTGATGGTAGAACAAGTAGATGTGTAATCTAATGTGAGAGCCAGACATTTTTTTATATTTACGGCCAAAATTGTACAGATCGAAAATTGACATTAATCATCCATTCAAAAGTTAAACATTTTTGTATGCTTTTGAAAAACGTTAAAAATACAAAGGAACAAAATATTATTACAATTTAAAATAACTGTTTTCTATTTGAATATATTTTAAAATTTAATTAATTCCTGTGATGGCAAAGCTGAATTTTCTCAGCCATTAGCCCTCAGTATCACATGATCCTTTAGAAATCATTCTAATATGTTGATTTTGTGTTCAAGGAACATGTATTATTTTCGATGTTGAAAACAGTTGTGCAGCTTAATATTTTTGTGAAAACTGATTTCAACAGGATTTCAAAAGAACAACCTCTTTTTTTATAAATATTTGTAATAATGAAAAAGTTCCTTTTGATCAAACTAATGCATTTTTGATGAATAAAAGCAAACTTTTAAAAACTGGAAAAACAACAATCTTCCTGACTCCAAATGTTTGAACAGTGGTGTATACGGACACTATAATTAGCAAAAAATATTCTCTCATATAGGTAAAAATGAATTTTGAATATAAATTCAAATAAAAATAAAAAGCAAATTAGTACTGACACCAGTGGTTAGGAATGTTCATCTATCATAGTACACTATGCATGTGCATGAGAATGCATTTTCATTACCATATTATGCAGTTGGGTTTTCTCCATGTGAAGTTGTAAATCTCTAGTCTGCAATTTAACAAGCAGCATGAAGACCTTTTGTCTCCAAACACTCAACATCTGCCCAGCTTTACTGCCAGAGTACAATGGGTCAGTCTGCACCTACACACATAATAAAATACCACTAAATGTACTAATGAATTTATATCTGTCAAACTGCATTGGTCATTCATTTCAAAGACTACATATACATGTCTGCACGTGTGTAACATTACCTGTTCACCTAGCTCTTTCTCCTGAATGGCCAAAATGTCATTGGCTGCATTCACTCGAACATTCAGCAGCTGGACTGATAAAGACAGGGCTTCCTTTTCCTTCTCTAAATGCTACACACACATGTTCATAAAATAATTACATTCATGCATTCAACATTAATTCAAAAGATCACAACTGATGCACTGATTGCAATTCAGCAGACTGTGTGTTTACACACCTGTATTTGTCGTCTAAACTCTTCCTCTTCCTTTTTCTCTGTGATGTTGCTGCCAATGTACGTCCGTAGTTTCTGCACACACTCAGACTGTTCCAGCAATGAGCTGTTCAGGACACTGCACAAATACAAATCATGTGACATTACATAAACAGACCTCTAAATGATTTGTCATTTAGAGACAGCAGCATGAGCAACATTTGTTTTGTTTTTTATACTCACTTCAGTTGATTTCTCAGCTCATCTCTCTCTGATATCACTTCTTTTATTTTGTTCCTCAGTAAGGTCACTTCCTGTGCAGCATCGGTCTGATATTCAAAGAGGTTGAAAATAAGACTAAAAAAAATGCATCACGTAGACCATTTCAACGAATCAGAGAGTGAAGTCTTACAAAACAGAAAAATGTAGGACAGGAGGATTAAGTGACAGTATAAAATATCAGTTTTATCTCTCTTAGACAAATTAAAAGTAAAAAAAAAGCATGAATCATTCACAATAAGATCAATAACACACATTTAGAAAAGAATGATAAATTTATAGGGGGGATTGTAATTTCATGCCAACCTTTAAAGGTGCACTATGGAAGATTTTTTGGTTAAAGATGAACAACAAAACCTCATTCAGAAAACTGGGAACAAAATATAGCAACTCTGTTGTTAATCATGCCTTACCGGTGTCTCTAGTTTTTGTTGCAGTCTCCCCATCTCCCGCTTTGAGTCCTGTAACTCTTTCTCCAAATGCTGACATTTTAATTCATACTCTCTTTTTAGCATTGAAAGCTAGACACACAAATTCAGGCCGTATTTAGAAACTAGCATTTCTGGCCCTAAAATACACATTCTACACCTATTCTGAATCATCAGGGAATAAAGTGAAAGTGTATTTACCTGGTCTTGGCTCATACTGAGTTCAGCTTTGCAGCTCTTCAGTTCACTGTGTAATTCATCATGCTCTATACACTGTCTATAGACACACACACTTTTCAGCCCACATACACAGTTGAAGTAACAATTCAGTCACAGTTTGAGTGTTTGTACCTGTTTATTTGGTTTTGCTGATCTCTCATCTGCTCTCTCAAACACTCTACTCTTCCTTTCAGTCGCTCCATCTCTCCTCTCATAATTTCCTTGTCTTCTCTTAACCTTTCCACCTCTTGCAGCAGGTGCTTTGAGCTGCTCCTCTCACCTTCCGACAACCTGACAGAAAGAGAGGTGAATTTACAGACAGACCACTACAATCACTGGATAGGTCTTGTCAGAGGCAGTGCTGTTGTGTTTGTGTACCTGTGGTCAGGGAGCTGTTGTATTACTTTCTCGCTTTGGTGTTTCTGATGGACGGGCCGCCACGCTTCCACTGTAGCAGGGTCTGTCCAGCCAAACCCCTCCTCACTGAATTTAGAAGGGGTTGGAGCTTTGAAGGGTGCAGACTGTGGCAGAGCTTGGGCGGGCGTGGTCTGTGAAGCTGTGGGCCGGGCCAGAGGACCCCCAGTAAACTGAGCAGGTGTCATCAGAGGAGGAGTGGGGTTACAGACAGATGCTGGGAGACAAACACAGACTGATATTCATGTAATAAAGACATAAAAAACTGAAATAAAGACAGAACCTTCAAATCTCTATTCTGAGTGTGTCCCTGAGTTTCTGGATTTTTCACAACATTACAGATGCCTCACATGACACAATTTAACAGTACTGCTCATTATTTGTAACAACCTTTTAGCTGTCATCTAGTTCAGTTTTAGAAGTACAAACAGTCCATGCAGTGTAGCGAAGGTTACTTTGGAAATGTAATAGGTTAACAAGTTATCCTATTCAAAATGTAATATTTATTAAAGTAATGTAACTGATTACATTTGATTACTTTTATACATTTCTAATGAATGTTAATCAGGTTAACTTTACAGTAGTACTCAACACTGATTATTGTCAAACTTTCAAAATCCTTCATCACTTGAATTAAGATTATAATAATTTAATTTGAAAGCACAGCCACCATAAACTTCAGCACCGCTTTTTACTTTGAGATTGTTCTGAGGTTAAATTCAGATTTAAAATCATAACAAAAAATATAGCTATGATATAGCTGTTATACTGTTTTTAAAATCAAACGTTCGCATAGCTACGACAGGAAACAACAGGCATCTAACAATGTCTTGTTAATCTTAAAAAAATCTTTCAAAATAAAGCGTATACATAAATCCAAATAGGAAATAAAAGAGTTATCAAATAAGCATGTGTCCTAAACTCCTGAATCATTGGTGTCTCATATTTTAGAGCAGTCAGTGCATTTTGGAAAAGAAATCAATTAAATCTAAAAATATTCAGACGTAACCCCCTTTGTAATTGTTAACATTTTCATAAGTAATTGTAATTTATTTTTTCTCAGTAACTGTAACAGATTACAGTTACATTTATTTTGTAATTAAATTACGTAATTCCGTTACATGTAACTATTTACTCCCCATCACTGTTTGATGACAACTACATTGTTATTTGAGTGTGTTCTGCCTGTTGAAAAATGTACTTTATTAATTTGACTTTAACATCTTTACATAAAAAGGCATGCATAACCCAATATACAGTACTTTGATCATGTGACACATTTGAGTGAAATAGAATATTTAATGAGAATAATACAGGACTTTTATCCATTAGGAGCTGACTGAATTGTGAAATGTGAATTGTGCTATGAAACGCTTACTATTCTTTCTAAAAAATAGAAACCTTATTTTGAGGTTCAGCCTTTTCACTGACTGTTAAAATCATGTGCACACGTCATGTTGTGGTTTAAGCTACACTGCCAGTAACAGCGCCTGTTTCTTTCACTCTTAATACATTATACAAGAATGAGGTGGATGTGTTCTGCAGTCACACCAAATTTCTTAAATCATTCATGTCCTTCCGGTTCATTCCGTGTAACTGCCTGCATCATAATAAGCTTATATGGAAAACTACTACTGAAAAACTACTTTCTGAAGATACACAGTACTCTAAGTGACAAAATCTAAGCTCTGTTCTCTATTTTGCTTGCTTTTCTGTGGTTCAGGGCATCTGGTACGATTGGCAGGTGGAGACAGTAGAAAAGAGGGCAGAGTGGAGGTGTTTCTTAATGGAGAGTGGGGCAGCGTCTGTGATCATGGCTGGAATGATGTCAATGCTGCTGTCGTCTGTAAACAGCTCGGATTCACGTATGGATCCATTTGCACCATTTTAACACAATATAGCTTAAGAGCATCTCATAATTAGTACTGTGGCATATGATTTATAATTTCTCTGGCATTATGAATTCAGCTAGCTGAGTAGAATAATGTTTTAAATCTTTTTTTTTTTTTTTTTGCTCTCTATGGCAGCGGGGTGTCAAAAGCACGACCGATGGGTTATTTCCGAGCAGGGAAGGGGACCATCCATCTGACCAACGTGAGGTGCACTGGGAAGGAGTCATTCCTCGGAGAGTGCCCTTCTAAAGGACAAGACAGCCACGCTTGTAAGCATGGACAAGATGCAGGTGTAGTGTGTGATTATTTGCCGGAGCCAGAGGCTGACATAGCAGTGGTGGGTACACACACCTGCGGTTTGAGAGCCGGTGCTGAGAGACGCAGCAAGAGGATTGTTGGAGGATATAAATCTCTCAGGTAAATAGTCATCTAAATTTTACTGCTGTTGAATCAGTTCTTGAACACATGTTGTGGACATTTGTTCAGATAAAATTTATTTTATTGCATATACTGTAAAGATCCTGCTTAATTTAAGAGGTAGACTAGTTCCACCAAATGAATTTATGAAAATTATTTTAAGAATAAAAATTGTTTCTAACAGCTTTCCAGATACCCCACACTGAAAAAATGTACTTTCACTCAGAAATTGCTAGTAAATTTCACAAATAATTAGAAATAAACACAGAAAGTAACATTAAACATTTTTGTTTTTTGAAGTAAAAAGACTCCAAAATCTTTGTTTTGTTTACAACTTAAAAATAAATAAATAAAAATAATAAAATAAAATAAAATTTACAGTGCACATTGGTCAATTAAACAGATCTCACTTCAAACTCATGCCATAGCAGTGTTATTAATTAACCAAATCTAAAACTATTAAAAATAGGTTTTGCTTTTGAAAAAGTTTATTTATTTAATTGAAATAAATTAAATAATAAAAAGAAATATAAATATTAAAATACACGAAAAACAACAAACTCTGATGTACCAAAACTACAACTGTAATAGAAATAAAACTAAATAGAAATATTTAAAAGAAACTTAAACTAATAAAAAATGACTAATAAAAACAAAATTATGAAAACCTAATAAAATTAAAAGTATAAATATGCAATAAGTATATATATATATATATATATATATATATATATATATAAAAAGCTAATTCAAAATATCAATAAATACTGAAATAGTGTTTAAATATTTTTTTTAATCGTGCCACAGACCCTCTGTGTTTACATTTTTTGGGTAAACCAACCTAGAAATAGCCTACTTTGCCAGTTGTTTCTAAATATTAAGCCAAAAAATTATTAACTATCTAAAAATGTAAATGCTTCACTTTTGAATTGTTTATGAGTTCTTTGATTGTTAAAATTCAATGCTGACACTCTCTACTTGTCCCTCTGTTTATCCAAACTGTTTTTTTACTGCAGATAAATCTTATTTTCTGTTTCTCCACCTCATCCATTGTGTTTGTGTCTCTATGTGTATGTGTGTGTGTGTGTGTGTGTGTGTGTTTGTGCACATATGTATACCCCACAGGGGTGACTGGCCCTGGCAGGCGTCCCTGTGGCTCAGATCTCAATCTAAAGGGAATCGGCCTCTGTGTGGAGCCACTCTCATAAACTCCTGCTGGCTGCTCACTGCAGCGCACTGCTTCAAACAGTAAGAGAGACACTTGCTGGACATCAGTGCTATTAGCTGCTTCGCCTAGGCTCCTCAACTATCGAATCTGACTCCATAATCATTTTTAACTGATTTTGATTGAATTGAAATGACAGAAAGCACAAAAATAAGTGGCCAGTTTAAAAGCACTGAATATGTCTTCCAGATGTCATCTGCCACAAATACATTTACTTTTAATTTAGATTTAAAAGCTTTGATTATCTCCTAATTATGTTTAGAAGTTTGGGGTCAGTGATTTATTTTATTTATTTTAAAAATTCCAAAAATTCCTGTAAGAACTGTTTAATAATAAGAAATGTTTCTTGATGTTACTTTCACAATATTACTCATTTCTCTATTCTATACTTTTGATCAAATAATATAAAAAACCCCTTTGTGAGCATAAGAGACTTCTTTCAGAAACACTGAAAAAATCGTATCAATCCCACAATTTAAAACGTTAGTATATGTATTTATGTATTAAAAATCATTGCTCTGTAATGAAGCAGCAGTCATGCTCACATTTATAATGATTAACATGAGACAGCTCCTGTAAATCAACACTAAAGTAACAATTAAAAGTGGAATGATAGAAATGGTAGTGCATCATCTGTAATATGACGAATATCTTGATTCCACAGGTTTGGAAGCGATGCTTCACGGTATATGGTGAAGCTTGGGGATTATCACACAAGGGAGCAGGATGATTTTGAACGTGTCCTCTCTCCAGAGCGCGTAGAAGTGCACAGGAAGTACCGAACGGAGAGCTGGGAGCATGATGTGGCTCTGATCAGACTGAAGGGCGCTGAGGGGAAGTGCGTGTCCTTTAACCCTCATACTAACGCCGCCTGCCTGCCTGCACCTGGCAGTAAGTGGGGCAAGAGACCCGCGTCATGTGTCATCACTGGCTGGGGAATGACAGGTAATGTTGGGCTGACACAAAATACTTTCTTTTTTTTTTTTTTTCAAAACAATTTATATATACACACATATAAATTTATATAAAATACCGTTCAATGTTTAGAATCTTTATTTTTTTTATGTTTTCGAAAGAAGTCTCCTAGGTTCACCTTGGCTGCATTTATCTGATAAAGCAAAAAATACAGTAAAAACAGCAATATTTTGAAATATTATTACAATTTAAAAGATCTGTGTTCTATTTAAATGTTTTTTTTTAAATGTTATTTATTTTTGTGATGCCAAAGCTGAATTTTCAGCAGCCATTATACCAGTCTTCAATGTCACATGATCCTTCAGAAATCATTATAATATGCTGATTTGGAACGCCATAAACATTTCTTATTATTGTCCATTTTAAAACGTTTTTGCTGCGTAATATTTTTGTGGAAACTGTGATAAACTACTGTTCAAAGGTTTAGGCTAAGTAAGCTTTTTTGAAAAAGAAATTAATACTTTTTTTGGTAACACTTTACAATAAGGTTCATTAGTTAACATGAATTAAGAATGAACAATACTTCTACAGCATTTGTTAATCTTAGTTAATATTAATTTCAGGATTTCCTAATGCATTGTTAAAATCACAAGTTGTTTGTTAACAAATTACACCTTATTGTAAAGTGTTACCTTTTTTTATTAGATTGATCAAATGTTACAAAAGATTATTATTTCAAATTAAAGCTGTACATTTGAACTTTCTATTCATCAAAGAAACCTGTTTTTTAAGCTCCAAATCCGCATATTAAAATGATTTCTGAAAGATCGTGTGACACTACAGACTAGAGTAAATGGCTGGTGAAAATAAAACTTTGCCATCATTTTTCAATATATTATACATAAGTTTTTATTTGTAAATTACTGTTTTTACTATATTTATGATCAAATCTATGCAGCCTTGGCGAGCATAAAAAACTTCTTTCAAAAACATTCTAATTAAAAATGTTTGAATTTTTAATCTTTTTTCAGTTATTATAAAGGTTAAAGAGATATTTCTCCCAAAAATATGAAATTAACATTTTTCAAAATATCTTCTTTTGTGTTCCACAGAAGAAAGTCATATAGGTTTGGAACAACATTTTGAAGCAGAATTTAATTTTTGGGTAACTGTCCCTTTACATTCATTGCAAATGGTGTTTCACCTTTTGTTTTTCCTGTATTTTTCAGACACTGAGCATCCCAGCACTCTTCTTCAGGCCTGGGTTCCTCTTCTGCCCTCGTGGCAATGTAAGAAGAGTTACGGCGAGCGTTTCACTAGCCACGACATGCTGTGTGCTGGCAGTATGATGTCTGACCTCAGAAAGCATGCTGACAGCTGCCAGGGCGACAGCGGGAGTCCACTAGTGTGTCAGGGCGAGGCAGGGCGCTGGGTACTGACAGGGGTCATTTCTTGGGGTCACGGCTGCGTTGACCCCTCGTACCCAGGTGTGTATTCACGGGTCAGCCGTTACCTGCCCTGGATCGAACAGGTGACGCACAGCACCG
>JAUZSZ010337070.1:0-10264 GCA_034780575.1 Labeobarbus marequensis
CCCCCAGTGAGATCTGCTGTCCAGTGGGCCCAGAATCCGTAGCGGCGCCCCTGGAGGGGTGTACTCACTTTTGTGAGATACTGTAAATCAAATCAATATATAGACTAGTATCTGTAAATTTTAAGCCACAAAAAGACTATTTAAATATAAATCTTGCATGTTCTGCTTGTCACTGTGTGAAGAAATGTCGCAGACGCACAGTGTTGCTGAAGCTTGTGATGCTCGCAGTGATTTCAGAATCTGCCGTCTCATTAAACGAGGACGTAAATAAAGACTGCTCTGAGAGTCACTTCATGAGCATTTTACAATTTCATTTGAGTGAAAATAGTGTCATATCACACACAGAAATTTAAAAGTATACACGGCACCCATCAAAATAAAAGTTCAGTTTAACTTTAAGACATTGTGGCAGAAATATATTACTGTTATTTAGTAGAATGTATTACTACTACTAGTACTGTTGAAAAATTAACAAAAGTTTATTTAAAGTTTATTAAGGAATAAGCACACAATATTTCTTCCATCTTTTAATTTTAATAGTAAATCCTTTATTTGCCAAAAGTAAAATTTATGCCTTCATTTGATAACCAAAAAAATTTAAATACACATCACAGAATTTCTTATTGTATGAGTAAATAAAAGTTGTTTTTATGCATGCAAATAACTAGACATGCTAAAACACAGAATTTGGTAACAATAAAACATAAGGTGAGAAGAAATAAAACATTTCATAGGGCCCTAAACATGTAATTTTTGTTAAACATAAATAAATTGTTAAATTGTGTAAGTTTGATTAATCAAATTTAATTAAACCATTAAAAAGGAGACCAGAAAAATTAAAATGGAAAAAAATAGAATTCAGAAAAATTAAAACGGAAAAAAATAGAATTCAGAAAAATTAAAACAGAATTTGGAAAAAAGTAAAACAGAATTTAGGAAAAAATTAAACAAATTTCATAGGGCCCTATATAAGCCTCTATTGCCTTTATATCAGCCATCAGCCACCCTGCTCTCTACGATATTCACTACTTTACAAGTCACCTCAGTATACATAAATTCATCTCTTTTTTGTTCAGGCTCTGGTTTTGCTCTTGGAGAGTCAGTGAGCGTTTCTCATGCTCAGGCTGTGCTGTACTGTCTTGCAAACAACTTCCTTGAAGTCAAAGAGCTTGCCTGCAACCTCTTACAAAAACTGCCTCCCACAGCGGTGCGACTCCAGGTCAGTGTTAAAATAAGAGTTTGAGACTAGTGTTGAGTAATGTTCAAATGAATGTGAACGCTCGTCCTCCTCTGTGTAGGAGCCAGAGAGGCTGCAGTCTTTGCTGCAGGCCGCTCTGGACCTCAGCACCAGCACCAAACCCTTCGACAGCGTCACTGCTGCTCATCTTCTCAACCTGCTGCTGCACCAGCCGGGTCTGCAGGATGCGTTGCTCAGCTGTATCCAGAAGCAGCACATCCCTGTCCAGCCACTAGCACTGACCCAGTCCCAGACATCTGAGGCTGCCAGTCTGGAGCAGAACACCCTGGCAGGTGAAAATATTGGTTTATGAGCCAAGCTGCCACCTGAAAGACTGAAAGAGAGAGAAATTTCATGATTCTGTAATTTAATTGTGAATTTTAAAATTGCAAAATGCAAGTTTAAGACTTGTTGTTTTTCAAGGGAAAATTCACCCAAAAAATTTAAAATTGCCATCAGTTACCTCACCCTCATGTCATTTGAAGCCCATAAAACTTTCATTCATTTTCAAAACACAAAGTTACAAGATGTTTTTAATGAAACCTGCTAGATTTCTGCCATCTATTGAAAATCCATGTAACCAAAATTTTGATGATTCAAAAAGCTTTTGATGATTAATAATTTTTAATATGCAATTAATAATTTCTTTTGATTGATAATGTTTTGTAGAAAACAAAAATACACACTTTCAAACAAAACAAAATATACACTTCCAAATATACATTGTGTTTTTCATGAGTAGAAATGAGCAGTGAGACTTTTGCTGTTGTTTTAACTACACATATATCGATACGTATCTAAATTAGAGAGCTTGTTTGTGATGTTTCAGTGGTGCAGTGGCTGATGGTGTGTCTGAAGGAAGAGGTTTTGAAGGCAGAGTCATCTCTTCTGCAGGCTGCTGCTTCCTATCCTTTATATGGCAGAGCTCACTGCATCACTTCAGTCCTGCAGCAGCTCAACCCTGGGTACATTCATGCACACTCAACCTTTAATTGTCAATTACAGAGGTTTTAGCATTCATTTTGTCTAGTGTGTGTGTGGTTGAGATATTTCTGTGTGTTTAGATCCCTTGATCTGCTGTCTGAGTGGAGGGCTGTTGTGTCAGAGCTCATAGGCCTGTGCTACAGGATGTCTGATGTCGTGTCACCTGTGGTTCAGAGCTCATCCCCTGAGGGCCTCATTCCCATGGATACAGAGTCTGGTAAATGCATCAAACACTGTCTTAACAGGCTGGTAGCATGTCCAGCAATGCACTAGTAGACCTTTTTTTTCGGCCCCTTGATTTGCACGTGGTAACGTGTAATGGTAGAAATGCATCAACCGATTGCTATACTGTTTATATTGTATGGATTGTGTACACATGAGAGGGATGTGTTAAAAACATGTTTTAATACTGAAAATGCAAAGTGGACTATGTCTCAAAGTTAAGGCAAGGAAGAATATCTTAGTTGGTGCTGTTGCCCAAAATGCAGAGTTTATTTTCAGTTGTCCAGCAATATCACAACTTAGGACTTTAATATAGAATTCAGATGATGTGCAAAGTAAAGGAGTATTTTACAACAACTTCAAACATGGATCATCCAATCAGAATTTAGGGGCAGAACTGTCCTTTTTATAATCTGTCTTTTTGGTTATGTTGGTTTATGTCTAATTAAATTATAATTATAAGTTCTAATTACAAAGAGAAAATTATCAAATTTGAAAAGTAGCTTTAATTTGTTTTTAATTCACTGGAGTAGGAGTTCCTTATTTTTTTTGGTCCCCTTATACAGTATGTAAAATATTTACTTGAACTACCCCTCTGAGATTTTAAGTTAATATTTCAATAATTTATCTAAATATTAATAATGAATATAAACAAAACACCATATAATAATAATAATAATAATGATGATGATGATGATAATAATAATAATGATAGTAATAGTGATAATAATAATAATAATAATAATAATAATTATAAAAAAAATAAGGCTATTGTTTTGGAAATATATAGTTGTAGTGCCAAGTATTGGATATTCTTTTTTATTTTACGGTGCAAATTACAATGCTAATGTTATGTCTTACCTTTTTCATTTTCAAACATTCAAAGCTACAAGATTTTAACACTTGAAATCGTCAAGCTTTTATTTTGGTGCAATATTGCAGAAATGCAGTAATATTCGGTTCACAATTATTATGCAAATGTGAAAATAAAGTGAACAATAGCACACATGTTATGAATGTACACATGTTATAAATGAATGTAACATGGACTTGTGCCACTCTTCACTCGAAAACACAGTGCAACACACTATATAGTTCTTTACATCATTCACAGCCTATAAATGGATAATCAAACTAAGCTGTATCATGATTTTAGCCTTATTTTGATTAATTGTGCAGAATTGTGCCAAGTAATTTAATTAATTGTGTGTTTGGGAAACCTTGTTTCAGGTTTTTTTTTTACTGTCTTTACAGCATATGTAGTTTAAATTTTGTTTTATGAAAGTCACTTTAAATGGAATTCTAGCTATGAAATTACGTAATTTCTTAGTAAATTAATTAATTGTCTCAGTTTCCCACCCAGAATGTTATTAAACACAGTGCATCATTTGAAATTTGATTAAAAATTATTCTCCTTTTATAAATGTTGGACATTGTAAGTGTCTAGAAGTCCACAGGTTCATAATTGTCCATACTTGAGAAAACTATTTTAGCTGTATTAAATTTCAGTGTTGCATTGTGTCTGTTTAGAACTCAGGACAGTATGTTGTCCCACTTTACATCTGTCAATTGCATGTATGTAATTTACAGTATATATTTTTCTTCTCTCCACAGAGACCTCTGCTGGCCTCCAGAAGATCCTGCTGGAGATTCAGCCTCATGACACAAACGACTTTTTCACTAGTGCCAGAGAGCTGGACCCCAGTGAGAGCAGCTGTAACAGCGAACAGAAAGAGCCAGAGAACGCAGTTCATAAACCGCAATCCTGTAACAGCGGTACAAACATAATCGCCCATCACTAGATACAGTTCCAGCACCTCATTGCCCTTTACTATCTGTATCTGTCTCAAAAAAAAAAAAAAAATTACACGTTCAAGCACATCATAAATTCACTAGTATTATGTCTATAGTAACTGCACTCATATTTTAAACATTATACTTTTATTGGACCCAGAATTTGGGTCAAATGAGGGCTGGTGTTGCTGTAAAACTTGTTTTGTCCATAAGAGGCCGCCATTTGATCAGCATTTTCCTAGTGTTTATTTGGATGGGTTTGTGTGCTTATGTTGTCTAGGTGGCCGTGATGGAGAGGCCTATCGAGTCACGGCTCAGATGGTGCTGGTGTGTTGCTGGAGGACCATGAAAGAGGTGTCCATGTTGCTGGGTCATCTGTGTCAGAGCATGCCGCTGCGCTGTCCTCTCACACTCGCTGACGGCAGAGGAGTCGTCACAGAGGACCAGGTCAGACACAGACATACACTCCACAGGTGTCACCTGATCTAGTATTCATTGTCTGACACACATACACACACTCATCTCAAGGAGACTGTTTTGATGGAAGCCACTAAGCCTCCCTGAAGCCAAGATCTCGGTTACATAAGCAAGTGAGATATAATGGAGAACTGTACCTCATGCCGTTGAATGGAGACTTTTTCCAGCAAGCTGATCTTTTTGAGCACAGGGCTGAGAGATGAGACATCATGGTAATTGCTAATACAGACTTGAATATGGTCTAGAGAACAGCCCCTGAAGAGGCGTCATGAAATGTGATCACGGTGAATACAACTTCATTCGCCATAAAACTGAGCCTTGTGGCCATTAAAAAGAAAATGTCAAAGGTATTTCCAGTACAGACACAAAGACCATGTTCTAAACCCTAAGGGAGTAGACTTCCTTCTAAGGTAGCACCCTATTCACAATATGTCTTAACTTGAATATAATAATAATAATAATAATAATAATAATAATATAATAATAATAATTTTCAAGGGATAGTTCACCCAAAAATGAAAATTCCACTTGTTCCAAAAGTGTATGAGTTTCTTTCAGCTGTTGAACACAAAAGTAAATATTCTGAAGAATGCTGGTAACCAAAAAGTTGACGGTAGCCATTGACTTCCATAGTATTTTATTCCGTACTATGGAAGTCAATGGCTACTGTTAACTGGTTGGTTACCAACATTCTTCAGAATATTCATAAAGGTTTGGAATAATTTGAGTAAATGTTAACAGAATTTAAGGTTCTGGGTATCTATCTATCCATCTATCTATCCATCTATCCATCTATCCATCCAAGCAAACAAACAAACACTACGATTCAAATGTTTGAGATCAGAAAGATTTTTAATGTTGTTTTTTTTTTTTTTAAAGATGTCTCTTATGCTCATCAAAGTTGCATTCATTTGATCAAAAATACAAAAAATCAGTAATATTATGAAATATTATTGCAATTTAAAATAATGGTTTACTATTTTAGTATACTTCAAAACATAATTTATTCCTGTGATGTAAAGCTGCAAAATTTTCAGCATCATTGCTTACATTAGGATTCTTTGATGAATAAAAAGTAAAAAAAAGAACAGCATTTATTTAAAAAAGAAATCTTTTGTAATAACATACACTACCGTTCAAATGTTTGGGGTCAGTAATTTTTATTTTTTTTCAGCAAGGATTTGTTGTAAAGACTTATATTGTTATAAAAGATTTAAATTTTGAATAAATGCTGTTCTTTTTAACTTTTTATTCATCAAAGAATCCTTAAAGTATCACAAGTTCCAAACAAAATATTAAGCAACACAACTGTTTCCAGCATTAATTATAAATCAGCATACTGTTAAGAAATCAGAATGATTTCTGAAGAATCACGTGACACTGAAGACTGGAGTAATGGATGATGAAAATTCAGCTTTGCATCACACGAATAAATAATTTTACAGTATATTAAAATAGAAAACCACTATTTTAAATTGTAATAATATTTCACAAGATTGCTGTTTATTTCTGTATTTTTTATCAAATAAATGCAGCCTTGATGAGCATAAGAAACATCTTTAAAAATATTTAAAATCTTACTGATCCCAAACTTTTGAACAGCTATATATTATAGTACTACTATTCAAATGTTTGGGGTCCAGGAGGTTTTTTTTTTTTTTTTTTTTTTTTTTTTTTTTTTGGAACATATTTAATTTAATTTTGCAAGGTTGCATTAAATTGATCAAAAGTGATGGTAAATACATTTATAATATTACAAAAGATTTCTATTTCTTTTGAATTTTCTTTTTATCAGATAATGCTGAAAAAAATGTTTTACGATTTCCACAGAAATATATAGCAGTACTACTGTTTTCAACATTGATAATAATGAAAAAAAATGTTTCTTGAGCAACAAATCAGCATATTAGAGTTATTTCTGAAGGATGTTGTGACACTGAAGACTGGAGTAATGATGCTGAAAATTCAGCTTTGACATTTTATAATGTAATTGAGTATATAAAACAGTTGTTTTAAATTGTAATATTATTTCACAATATTACTGTTTTTACTATATTTTTGATCAAATAAATGCAGCCTTGGTGAGCATAACCATTAAATAAATCTCTAAGCCATTAAATAAATGTCCCCGACCCCAAGCTTTTGAATAGTTTTTCCCTTGATGATAGAGTTTACGTTTCCTTCTTGTCACACAGAATAACTCTGGATCAGGAGGCATGTCAAGGAGAAACACATACGTGTGCACTGAGAAAAACAACACAGACCGCCTTTCTGTCATTCCTAATGGGCAGGAGAACAGGTAAAGGTTGCTCTTCCCGTGTCTTGATTTGTGTAATTAATATTTGCATTAGACACTGAAGAAAGTCATTTGCTGTTCCTCTGCAAAGCTGTGGTTTTTATCATGCATTTGCTTTTTTGTTTTCTTTTTCGCATCCTCATAGTGTACAGGCCTTTTTGCGAATATCTTATAATATTTAACACGTTTATGCAATTTTCCGCTTGTATCCACAGCCACTTCTGTTACATTCAGGATGTATTTTATTTTTATGTGTTGTTGTTCCTAGTTGATTTACAGGAACACTTCTTATTTAGTGAAAGTAAGCCTTATTTTTGTCTCTGTCTGTAGTGTGACGTTGTCTCCTGGCTCACTGGACCCAGGTGCCTCCACTCACAGCATCAGCACTGCTGCCACACCTGATAAAACGCGTTTCCCACGAGGCTCTGCGAGCCGCAGCACCTTCCACGGACAGCCGAGAGATAGCCGCACGGCCACCAACAACGGCCCACCCGCCTCGCCTACGCAGCCGCGCAGCCGCGGTAATGCCAACAACCTGCTCACCAAGCTGACCTCCAAACTCACGCGCAGGTAAACGCACATTCACATGCAGAAGCACGGCGTTTTTTACAGTGCCAGTGGCATACGATTGAGGCCTGACTCTTCCTTTCTTTTCCTGACCTTTCTTTTGTTGGTATTTTTTCCTAAGGGTTCATTAGAATGGTTTATTTTGTCCATCTTTGTAATGTCTATCCTTTTTTTCATTCTTGTGTTGTAGAAATATGTCATTCAGGTTTTCCAAAAGGTAGGACATCGAGTTCATGGGGTGTAAATCTGTCTTTAACGTAATGAGAGGAGTCCAGGGGCTGACGCACTAACCCATAGTGATTTGATTGCAGTGATTTGGAGTTTAATGCTCTCTCAGTGGTTGATTACAGCATGCTTTAAAACACTGCCTGCATCCTAGTGTGACCAGATCAAATCAATCTGCCGCTCTTTAACTGATTGCTACTAATCAAAATGTCTGCATGACACAAGCTGTGCAAAACAATGTGTATGACTTAATCTGACATTGCAAAAACACTTCATTTGAATCATTCAGTATATTCAAAGCTGTGTGGGGTTTAGAGATCAGTTTGGCATTTGTCTGCAGAAGCTCTTTGTGATTCCTAGACAAAAAGAAAAATAGCAAATTTACTTTTTTTGGTTTTGTTTTGTCCCCCCCCCCCCCAAAGAGAAGTGTTTTGTTTTCTTTTCTTTCTTTTTTTGTAAAACTGGCATTGATTTGCAATATCATTTAAAAGTTTGGGATTAGTAAGGGTTTTTATTATTATTATTATTATTATTTGAAGAAATTAATGCATTTTATTCAGAAAGGAGACCTTAGAGACATGTGTAGAGTGTAGAGACATGTATGATGTTGCAAAATATTTCTGTTTCAAATGCAGTTCCTTAGAACTTACATTAAATAATTAAAAAAATATATATCATGGTTTCCACAAAGACATAAACAGTACAACTGTTTTTAGCATTAATAATTTGAAATGTTTCTTGAATGGCGAATCTTCATATATTGCTGTTTTACTGTAATTTTGATCAAATTAATGCAGCCTTGATGAGCATAAGAGATGCTAAATAACATTTAAAAACTAAAAAAAAAATCTTACTGAGCCCAAGATTTAGAATGGTTCAAGTGTTTTCATTGTGTTTTTAAGTAAAGAGAGCTCTGATAAACTTTTACAATAAATACAGATTTGAATGATTGGAAAATTATGGATATGAAATAAAAATGAATTATATTGAAATTATGAAGATCTCTCCTGTTAGCAATAAGTGGTTTAGACCTAATGGACCCACAGTGCCATCTGGTGGTTAAAAAAAAAGAAGAAATTATTATTTTGGTCCAGTTTTTGAAAACAGTTTGGGCTGAGACCCAGTCACAAATGTAGCCCTAAATGAAATCTGAATACATTTTTAAGACCAGAGACAGCGCAAACTGGGTTGACGTTTTAGCCCTCTTTAAAGGAACCATACTGAACAATAAGCCTGTGCTGCAAACACAGTCATCTGCACCATGGGTTTATCCATAAGAATGTCTTTTGCTTCTATAAACCATCCAGTGATGACCAAAGATACAAGACTATGTACTTAATAATTTAATGAAAGAATTAACTACTCATTTTATCAAATTTAAAATGACTGTATGTAATATTTTCTTAGTTTGAGACTATAGGGAGACTCAAGTCAGTCACTCAATGCATCATAGGAGTGAGTGTTTGCTACTGAGCTCAGTAAATGTGATATGATTCACTCTGATTGGTGGTGTTATACATTAGTGTTATACATTTGTGGCCAATATTCAAAAGTTTGGAATAATTAAGTTTTTTTTTTTTTTGGATATTTTTTTAATAGAAGCCGCTTATGTTCACCAAGGCTGCATTTATTTGATCGAAAATACAGTGAAAACAGTAATGTTATCAAATGCTAAAATGTTTTGAATACATTTTAAAATGTAATTTATTCCTGTGATGCAAAGCTGAATTTCAGCATCATTACTCCAGATATCAGTGCCACATGATCCTTCAGAAATCATTCTGATTTGCTGCTCAGGAAACACTTATTATTATTATTATTATTATTATTATTATTATTAATTATTATTATCATCAATCCTAAAAACAGTATCGCTGCTATATATAATATTTCAGGATTCTTTAAATAGGAGGTTCAAAAGAACAGTGTTTATTTGAAATGGAAATCTTTTGTTAAATTGTACAAAGTCTTTACTGTCACTTTTGATCAATTTAATGCATCCTTACAAATCCTAAACTTTTGAAGTGTATTGTGATGTATAAATATAGTTAATGCACTCTTGTCGCCTGTGTCGCAGCTATCAAGAGCATATGGGCACGTCCTAAAGAAGGGTTTTTGGTGGGAGGAGTCTGTTGTGGCTCATAGGCAGGATTTGAAGTAAAGCATATTGTAAGCTGCAGCAGACTCCATGTTGAACGACCTTCAGGAGTCACCTTCACATCTTTAGATTTGTGAACAGATCACACACTTTCTCTAACAGTACAAAATGCTCTATTAATGTTGAAACTCTCGATCTATCCCTCTCTTCCCCTGTGTTTCCTTCTCTTCCTCCCTCCCTCCCTTCCTTCCTTCCCTCCCTCCCTTTATCTCTTTCTCTTTCTCTGTCTGCCTTCCTCCCTCAGGGTCACTCTTGACCCGAGCAAACGGCAGTCTGCCGTCAAATCAGGGCCGGCTGCCCCCCC
>JAUZSZ010337085.1:0-10259 GCA_034780575.1 Labeobarbus marequensis
CATTATGGGCGAGGTCCAGTTCGACCAGACCGGCTGCCTGTTTGTGTTCGCCGCCACTATGTTAAGAGGCGTAAAAACCATTCAACAAAGTAAGTTTTTTTTATCACTGATAATGCTATATGCAACCAGGGTAGAATGAAAAATAATCCAATCAAAAACACAGAGGAAAACAAAAATTCAACCAGTACAACACAATTATAACATAATAATATACAGTAAATAAATTAAAAAAAGCAAGAAAATAATATAAAGAGGAAAAGTGTGCTTCAATAAAGTAATAAAGCTTCGAGAATGCTTGATTCATATAAGCGAACCGATTTGTTCGAACGATTCGATTTAGTGAATCATTAACTCAACCGGCTACTTTAGCTTTTTTCTTTTTTTTTTTTTAGGTAAATGTTATGACGTTTTCTATTTAGTTATATAGATTCAGGGTTTTCACAGTGATGGAAAACATGGATATAACTGGAAATTGTAACTGTACATGTCAAGGTAATTAATAGATTCATGCAAACTTCTATAGTGACATTTGTCTCATGTTCAGCTTTAAAATATTTAATTGGATATAAACAGATTTTTGTAAGATAAAATAAATCCATATGCTGTGTACACGAACTGTCATATTTATGTCATAAAATGAATAGAGCAGAGCAACCCTTCAGACACCTTTCGAATCGTTTTGAACGAATCACCAATAAGAATCAGTTCGCAAGAACGATTCATTCGCGAGTCGGATGACTACTAGTGCTCTTTCCCATAACTCGCAGTGAAACAGCAGAGCGTTTTTCTGACCAGTTTGACAGTAAAACTTTTTTTTTTTTTTTACAAAGGTATTTGAAGCTGTATCTAACTTAATCAGCATTCAAAAAGCCACCAGCTATTTTATTGACATATGAGAAATATTCTTAACTAAATGTTCCTGAGAGCACAGCCTATTTTTGTCTCCCTGTTCAGCCAGTTCACATTCTCCTGTCATTATTTATGTAACTTCCTAGTGTGTGTCTGAGTAAGAGAGGAGAACGTCCTGTCTGCCAACAGCTGGCACATCCTGTTCTAGACACTCGCCCGTGAGCGGCCGCTGCTGTTGTTGTTGTTTTAACCCGATTTCCCAAGAAGAAAATGACCTCACAGAAATGGACAGGGATTGGATACTTGACTATTTTTGCTTTCTTAAAACGAGAGTCAGCTGAGCGCCATTAGTTTAAGTAATGTCCTCCCTAGAGTAATTATGTAGGTGTCTGGCCCTGAGAACATCAGGGAGTGAGACCGAACTGAGGGCAAGAGTCTGCAGTTTACAGGCAGAAGCTATTTTGTACACATTTAGTCTTTTTATGACAACATATCTCGTCACATACAGCTGCAGTCGTGTGTGCTGATGTTATTCAATGCCGTGTGTGTCAAAGAAAATTCTTAGTCACTGTAGAATTACATAACCTACAGTTTGCATGCAAGCTAAATGGGCAGCGCCTTGTTTTTAACAGTGTTGTTTGTTGTTCTCTACAACTAAAGCTATGATGGGTCAATATTAGCAAACCGAAAAAGAACCAAGTGCATGTCATTGAGGCTAAATTGTATTATTTTTATATTATTGCTACTACTACTACTACTAATAATAATAATAATATTTATAATTTTTTTTAAATGAAGCAAATAAATAGTCTTGGTCAGGGTGTGATATTATAAATAATAATAACAATAATAACAATTTATTATTTTTGTAAACCAGGGGGTGTAATAGTGAACATTAATAAGTAAATAAAAAATTTAGATGGATATAATTAAATATATAATTAAAATATAGCCTTGGTCAGAGAGTTTTTATTATTGAATTAATAAAATTAAAAAAAAAACAAGGGAGATATTTGAAAGAAAATGTGATTATTGAAAATTGAAAAATGTAGAAGTTTAGACAATGTAGAAATAAAGTATAATTCATAATATAAAATAATCTAGTAATATTATCAATATAATAAATATAATTATTATAATATAATATAAAAATTCAGACAATGTTTAAACTGAATTAACTACATTACATAGATGTTTAATAATGAATTAATTGACTGTAAAGATATTTATACAATTTACAGGCCCCATGAGGTATTAAGTTGTCAAAAATTTTGAACATATTTCAGCCATCCATCCCATCAAATTCGTATTCAATTGTAAAGAATGACAGAGCATTGACTAAAGATAATTTTGCCTCATTTTGCCAAAGTATTACATATTAGTTTGATTACTCGCCGCTCCAGTCAGAAAGCATTTATATATTCAAAAATGTTTGTAATTAATTGAGATTGTAATTAATTTACTCACCCAGTTTGCATTCTTGGTCCAGGAGAGACACTCCATGTGGTTTATCTATTCTAGGTCATCTGTTGGTTTTATGTTTCAGTGGTCTATTTTAGTAGTGACCGTTGCATCACTGAGGTTAAGTTTGTTTACTATATGCGTCACACTATATCTTAGCATGTGCTTCGGTAAATGAAAATCCAGATGGCCAAAAATGTGTGCCAGTGCTGAGCAACTACATATAGAGGTATAATTGCTAAACTGACACGCTCTTTCTTTTTTATATGTATAATTATCAGGCATCTTGCTCCAGGAGGAGAAGATCAACTCTGTCTTCCTACTGTATCTGATGTCCATCCCCAGCTTCTGCATCCTGGCTATAGCCGCCCTGGTTCTGGAGAACTGGGCCGCACTGCAGTCCCCTTTCCAGTATGACCACCACCTCTGGGGTTTCATCTTGCTCAGCTGTCTGGGCTCAGTGCTTTACAACCTGGCCAGCTGCTGTGTCATCACCCTGACCTCCGCTGTCACACTGCACATCCTGGGCAATCTGAACGTGGTGGGGAGCCTGCTGCTCTCCCAGCTGCTGTTTGGGCACGAGCTGACGGCTCTTAGCTGTGCTGGAGCTGCGCTCACCCTCTCAGGCATGATCATCTACCAGAACTCGGAGATCATCGTAGCTTACATCGATGCACGGAGAGCCCGGACACCAACCGGTGGCAGTGGAGAGGACGTGGTTTGTGTTGATGATTTGAGCATATCAAAGTCTCCAGAACCTTGTTCAGAAGAAGAATCATCTGCAGAAGCAGCTCAAGAACCTAACGAGAGGACAGATAATCAGGTTCATGAGAAAATAGACTGAAGAGATTTAAAGGCTGTGCTCCAAAACCTAGTGAGCTGCAGTGCTGGTGTCTATAGCTAAACTCCTGACTTTTTTCTTGCATGGAGTACAAGGAAAGTGAAAAGTGGTCATGGCTCTCTTTGGTCCACAACCACTTTTATTAGATGGAAAAGAGAAGCTTGGGCCAGAGTTATTATAGTTAACTAAAACAACAAAACGTGTTCATTGAAATAAATATTAACTAAAGTTTTTAAAAAAAGTTTTTAAAATGAAAATGTTTACAAGTATATAATAATAAAGTCACATTAAAAAAATAAATAAATAAATAAAAATGATGGAAAAAAACAAAATTACTAAAAGCCTTGTGGGCAGCATGCCGATATATAGCGCCATCGTGCTACGGGCCTCCCGAGTTCAAATCCCGGCTCGAGGACCTTTCCTGATCCCGCCTCCCCTCTCTCTCGCACTTCACTTCCTGTTTACAATACTGTCCTTTCCTAATAATAGGCAAAAATTCCAAAAATAAATCTTTAAAAAAGATGACAATGTAAAATATTAAAAAAAATCTTTAACAGAAAACAAACCTCGTAACCAAGTAACCAATCTGGAATGCTTTACATAGGGAGCGATTTTGTTTATTCAAATAGTACTCCTGACACAAAGCGCACAAGAAACTCACCTCACAAATGCTTTTAAAGCCCAAAGTATACTTTGCTTTTGACTTGAATGTTAGAATTTGCATACAGCCTAACACATAGCTACATGTGCTTTTGCCTCGTGTTTAAACTAGAATCTAGTGCATCTCTTTCCCTTTACACAAGAACTTGTCAACATGGTTATCTATAGTGGTTGCTGTGTGTTCGTTGCTGTCTTCTGTTTTTTCTGTTTCAAAGTTGTCCCCTTGTGGACAAACGAATTAGTGCAAAAGAAAATTCAAGACGCGCATGTGAGTTGAGCATACAGAGCATGCGAAAAATCTAATCATACAAACAAAAGTATACTTTGGGCATAGAGTTTAACATTAGCATGTTGCTAAGCTAACACTGTGATACTCTAATAAGCAAAATACAAAGCACACCAATACTGGTCTATTTTTAATTCAATTGAACTATTTTACTGATACTTTTCAGTTTTGATTGAATTAAGTATATTATTTACATTCAATGTTTGTGATCTACGATGCCTAAGAAATGTAGTGTACATAGGCAGTTCACTAGGTTTTGGAACAGAAGACTGAGCATCATCCAGTGTTAGCTGGTTTAATTTGGAGTCTGATTAGATGCGAGGTGTCCTGGTTGGCGGTGATGATGATGATGACGATGATGATATTGGAGGTGTAGTTTTCCCCAGTACCTCCTCACTGTGCCAAAATATTGCATTTCAGTCATCCTTCCAGTGGAGAAGCACCATCTACCAGATCTCTGAGACTGACTGACTGAGCACATGCCTTTTTTTAGCAGATGCTGACGGCAACAGTTTGTCTGGATTTTATTACCTCTGTTTTGCCAACACGCGCTTATAAGTGCGTGAAAACACCTGCATGAGCATCGGGAAAATCTCCAATATCCTGCCATATTCATTCTGTGACTGTGTGTCTATCTAATGCACTGTGAAATACAACTGCTCCGTTTGCTCTGGTCCTCTTTAGCTGTTACTGGACTTGTTGGCACTTTTTGAATACTAGAGATAGACACACAGAAACATACATAGGAATAATGTATTTTTAGGTACTGTAATCAGCCGTCTTGATTTGGTGATATGTGACGGTACTATTAAGGCAGCTTTCTGTAGGATGCCATGTTTAAACAAATATCCTGTGTTTGTTACAGCACTATCATTTTTCATCTTGGTTATGTTTACATAATGGAGACGAGCAAGTTTACTGGCTCCTCACTTGGGTTCACTTTTATTCAGCTTTATCAGTTTTATACCTCTCTGGTTTAGTACAAGCCAGTGTTCTTACTCTTCTTATCTCATTACTGCAATGCATCTGAATGTTTTTTTGCATCACAGAATTGACTTTTTTCACATTGCAGTAATGAGAACTAGGAAACTTTCTTTCCAAGATTGTGTTTGTTTTTTTTTTATAAGTAAAATTTGATCAGGCATGTTCCTGACAAGCTTGAGTGAGATTCACCCAAAGTAACAGCTGAGAGCATTTTTATATGTTATGAAAAAGCAGGCAGGTTTAAACTGGTGCTTCCCAGTGCATGTAATTATTAATAGTTTCTCTAAGGAGTCTCAAACATCTTTAGCACACTATAATCTCTTAGGAGAAATCAAAATGATATTTTCTCTCCCATTGTCCTCTTTAAATCCTCCACTAACGGTCTCCTTGCTCGTCTCCTCTGAGTGGGTGCTCATCCTTTTTCATTAGTTTCTTGATTGTTTTTTTTTTTTGTTTGTTTGTTTAATTGACGCCTACTGGACAGTATTATTTTCCCTCCACTTTGATTTGTGAGTTTTGATACTGTTACAAAAAAAACCCCTGACACTAAAAGAGGTTATAGACCAAGGTACATAGCAAGGTCATTCCCTCAAAGAGTTTTGTTGCCATCTGCTGGATAGAAAGCAGATTTTCATTTATTATTATGACTTCATTTTTAACTGAACAGAAGTGCATTAGATTAAATATCAGGCAGTTTGCCTTTTTCCCAGCATGTTGGGAATTCATAGCTGGGGTTTAGTATGACAACTCACTCAAACCATTTTTGGGTTCTTAGATTTGGCTAACTGGAAATGAATGAGGATGTGAATGTATCTCAGTGGGTGTTGAAGTTCAGGCAGTCTTATGGAGCCATGATAAAAGCCTACGCTGAATCAAGTGTGCCTACCTGAGGGCTGATTTCATAAGGAAACAGCAGCCTTTCAAGCTTTATGTATTAAGGTCTCAACTGTCCATTCATACTTCAGTGTTTGCACTCATTACTTCACTTCTAGTGAGCAGAATCATAGGAAAAGCATCGTACAAGATCGATTGATTTATTTGGTGTTATCCATTGTTAAGGGTGGTATATTTCACATTTACACAAGGGGGCGCTAACACTTCTATTAATCAGCTGTGCAGGCATGGTTAATGGCCTATGGCCATCATTTCAAAATGGCCCCATTAAACAGCCCAGCTCATACACAAAGTCTTATAAGTCCAGTCACATTTATTGTTGATCAACAAAAGCCAGTTATTTCAGCAGGAACTTATTGGGAAATTCTTCATGCAAATTCACCTCACTGACCAACAGAAAGTTGATTTGTTTAAAGGTGACTTAAGTGTAAACTCTGCTTCGTACATCGCATTTTCACTGAAATTTCGCTAAAGTGACTGCACGTTATCACTGAATGCGAGTTACGCGACATTGCGTTTTCATATTGTATAATGTTCGTCCAGTATCTCTGTGCTACAAGCACAGTGGTTAACTGCAATTAGTGTAAAATGATTATCAACAGAATAAAAGCTAAGTTTCTGACTTTTTACTCTTCACCAATCAAACATGAGGTGAGGGTTGTCCAATAAATACCTCAGATGTTATTGCTTATTCCTGTGATGATGTTTGTTGACATTTTACTGGGTCACTAATGTACTGGGTAATGTTTTGAATGCTGAGATCTCTGAACATAGAGTGACTGTCATGGTATTGACGGTTTTGATTGGTCTTTTATTGGTTGCAGCGCAAAATTGCACTGACGATTTGCATAACTGTATGGCTCCTGTGTATATATGGTTTCTGATGTCAGCAAAAAAACAGATGTAAATGCTTATTTTATTATATTTATGTATTTTGCAATCATGAAAAGTTGTTAATATACTGGTACAAAAACCACACAGTCTCATGCCTTCTGCTGTCATATGTCAGTATAGTAGCAGTATGCTAATTTAGTACTAGCTAGCAGTATGCTAAAGCTTGTTAGGAATAAGTAACATGCTAGCAACGGCTAAAACATGTTAGCAACATGTTAAATCATACTAGAAATATGTTAGCAATGTGTTGAAATGTTAGAAACGTTAAAAATGGTAAAACATGTTAGAAATATTAGAAATATGCTATATTAGAAATATGCTAAAACATGCTAACAACATCATAAATCATACTAGAAATACGTTAAAACATGTTAGCAACGTGCTGAAATTTTAGAAATGTTAAAACATGGTAGCAGCATGTTAAAAGATTAAAAATATGCTAAAACTTTGTGTTAAAACATGAAACCTGCTAGCAACATAATAAATCATACTAGAAACATGTTAAAGCATGTTAGCAATGTGTTGAAATGTTAGAAATGTTAAAACATGGTAGCAGCATGTTAAAACATTAGAAATATGCTAAAATATGTTATGAATGTGTTAAAACATGAAACATGCTAGCAACATAAATCATACTAGAAACATGTTAAAACATTTTAGCGATGTGTTAAAATATGCTAGACAGCATGATAATGGTCTAGTAGTCTGAAATTTTGTTTTCCTGTTTAAAAAAAATAAAAATAAAACATACTGTGATAAACTTAAAATGTAAGTGAAAGGGGCCATTAAAATGCCGACTGTTAGCTTAACCACAAGATATGAACAATATCCATGTTAACATAATTTTAGTGTGAAAAATATCACTTACCAACCTTTTCTGTGTAAAGCAATATAAAAATGTACAATTCTGTTGGTGTAACAACATAACGCTGTAAACCCTAAAATACACAAGTTTACATAAGTTTAAACCATTGGTCTCAAACTCAATTCCTGGAGGGTCACAGCTCCGCACAGTTTAGCTCCAACCCTAATCACACACACCTGATCCAGCCAATCAAGCTCTTCAGGATCACTAGAAACTTCCAAGCAGGCATGATTTGGAGCTAAACTGTGCAGAGCTGCGGCCCTCCAGGAACGGAGTTTGAGACCAATGGTTTAAACAAAAGATAATAATAAGCTCCACATTCCTGCTTTTAAATTGCATTTACTTATTTAAACTCCATTTTTGCCAAAAACACTGTCAACTGAGCTCAACTTGTATTGAACCTCATATTTTCAGCAGCCAGTTTTGCACAGTTTAGCAAAACTATCATTTCGTCCATGTTGAAAGTTATGAAACATTACATTGTAAGTGCCTTTGCATGACTCTGTCACTATAACAGCACCACTTTTGTATAATTAATATGCCACATTAGTCACAATGACTCACTGAACATCCAGTCTAAGTCAAGGTTTCCTTCACCCTCACTGTTTCCATGTGTCATGCTAGCTCGTCTCTGCCAGCTAATGACCACAATCAGCCACCACTAGGTGGAGCCAAACACTCCTTTTTCATTTCAACGCCTCCATCATACTCTTATGGCGTGAATGTGAAAATGTACATGTGCCAATGACATTTCTGGCCCCTGCTTTTGCAGATAAATGCTGTGACGAGTGTGTTTATGTCTGCATAGGAGAAAAAGATGTGTCTGATTTGTGTAAACATGGAGGTGCAGCTAGGCAACATCATTTCGCATAAGGCAGTGTTCTCCGTCTGTCCACTCATTCACTGTTTAGTTCAGCATAGAGCCAGGCCACCTGCTTATGCAATCACTGTCAACACACAGCATGCTGGGGGAGCACAGTTTATCTCATCGTTTTCTTTCCTCTGGTTTTCAAACATATAAATACTCCGATACCACTTTTGAAAGTGACAGTGTTTAGATAAAATAATGTTATCTTGTGAGTAAAAACTGACAGTAGGGATAGATCAGGACAAGCACTGCCAAATACGTCACTAATACTAAATATCCCGTTCTGCTCTTTCCACTTTTTGTTCCCCTGGTCCCTTCAGACGAGGGTGATGAGGGTCGGGGTGGGAGGGCTCTCACGGTCACTCTGAAAAACTCAGTCACTCCAGCATCTGAGTTGAGTAGAGTTGAGTGTATGTGATCCCACAGTTCACCTTTCTACATCAGACCACAAGACCTTTCCTCTTGGACAGCTACAGTGAGATCGGTGAGCTTCATCTCTCTGTTTCTTATTTTACAAGAACTTTTTTTGTTGTTTTTCTAATGAATTTCCATCCATCTTTCAGTGTAGTGATTGTGTGATTACATAACAGGTATTAGACCAGTGTAAGAGCAAATTGTTTTTGAGCAGTTATATAAATTCTGCAGACATTGTTATGTGTTATTAGGGTAAAACTGTATTATGGCATCCAGAAACAACATTATCTATTCTGCTAGCTTCAGCCCACACATTAAACCCAACACATACTAACATACAGCAAGTATATGTGGATGCTTGAGACATCTGCACTCAAATGCTGACAGAGTATTTCTCAGGACGTAATTCAATTTTATGAGCCACTTTTGCATTGACTTTTGGTGTACAAAGATATCAGAGTAGTTTAAGGCATTAGCTATGAACATGTTCCACTAATGTTGCTATGGAGCCCATAAAGGGATATGGTGATGGGGGGATGAGATGGGAGAAAGACTTATTTTTCAATGCTTTTGTGAGTGAATGCAAAGTTTCTTAGGGAACTTCATTCCCAAAATTATTCATCTATTCCCTCGTTTAGTGGCCAAATTGTACTAAGTTGTTCCATCATTTTAATCAAGTTATGCTGTCACCACAACTGAACTAAAATGAGAGCAGATTAAAAAATCATGGGAACAAATTAGTACAACATGGCCATTATTTCCCTGCAACAAGGGAACTAACTAATAAATTGTGGGAATAAATTCTTAATTTGTGGCTACAATTTATTTATTTTCACATCATGTATAGGGCTCTGTACTTTTGTGACCGAATGCAGCAGTTTTGGGGGGAATACAATAATTGTGAGTTTTAAGAACAAACAGTTTCATGAACAAATGCAAAACTTTTGCAAGAGAACAAAACTAATGAATAAAATAGGAGTGGGAGGAAATCAAGTGGAAAGAAGGAATAAAAATAAGCAAACAGAGTCTCTTAGGGAACACAAGGGACCTTTTGCAGTTTCATAAGTGAACACAGAAGCAATGAAATCAAAGTTTTCCTCCCATCTAATATTTTTCCATCACCAAATATATATATATATATATATATATATATATATATATATATATATTGAAAGAAGATCACAAATATAAATTATAGCTTTATCATTTAAAAACAACAAAACAAAAAAAAACTCTTTTTTAT
>JAUZSZ010337132.1:0-10246 GCA_034780575.1 Labeobarbus marequensis
CCACAGACCACACTTCACAGCCCTGGAAAACTCAATCCATGAGTCACTGAAAGGTAGCAGGTGCCCTGTGCAGCCCAAAGGGCAAGACCATTAACATGAAACTGTCCTATCGGTGTCCTGAATGCATAGGGTTTGGGTCGACATAGTCACGTAAAGACGACGACAAGGGTGCTACTCCATTCACTGTTGGAGGCTTCTATTGCTAACCAGCTGCTTCATCGTCTCAATTTCCTCCTTCAATGGCTTGACAAGTTTGACAGGTATTCATTAAGGTCACTGTTGTGACAGGGTTGTATCTGTAAGGTGAATGGTGTGGGGTATCAACTCTGTCCACCCAGACCTCTGATGGAATAGTGATTGAAACAGTCCAGGAGGTCTTGCATCTCAGCTACTTGGAGTTCATTTGTTTAGTCCAATTTTACCACTGCAGGGTGTCTCTGGGGTCTCACCTCTGGAGCAGGGGGTTCATCCTCTTCCTCAACATCCACCTTCCTTATCATCAGTGACATCTCTGGGTGCTTCTTTCCATTCTTTCTGCAGGTTTACATGGTACGTCTGGTGAGGGTGGTGTATCTCATAGGTCACTGGTCCTATCTTCTTACCATGGTATATGGTCCTTGCCACTTGGTCAACAACTTATTTGTGGAGGTGGGTAAGAGTAGTATCACCTTCTGCCCTGGCTGTAGCTGAAAACAATCTTGCCTGTTGATCATACCATCTCTTCTGTACTGCTTGTGCCTGCTGTAGGTACATGGCGATGCATCAAAAAAGGGTGGATATGATCGGCAGTGAATATAGATGTGCTTTAAACACACAAAAGTATATTCAATAACAGCCAACACGTTGTATCAGTTTGAACCTTTATTTTCAAAAACTTAAAAGAACACTTAAAACAAAGATACAAATTCACCATCATATCACACATGTGAAGTCTGCAGGTCAAAAGACCAGTAAAACTTCAAAATGCTGGCTGTTAGAATGATGCACTAAAAAATGTTTTGTCAAAAGTTTGTCAATGCTTTGCATGCAATTCCTTTACTCTTGGCAACTCACTGGTATGACCAACATCAATGTTGTTGACTAGTGTAGCAGGAAGATAAAGACATTGAAAAGGAGCTACTCAACAGGCTGGAAACATTGTGGACTTAGAGTTCAATAGTACTCAAGGAGCTGGTTCTGCCCTTGATTCTTCTCAAAAGCAGTAGGTATGGCAGGTCCTCCCTCTGACTGAGATGGGTTTCAATACTGGTGCAGGTGCGGGACTGTAAACAGCAAAAACAAAAATGTTTTAAAGAAAAAAGAGTGGAAAAAGTTAATTACTCTGTGCAATGATGAATGTATAAACTAGTAACTTTTGATGATGAAATGTATGGAATTATTACACAGACAAATCAAATCTTAAGAAAAACATGCATGCATACCTGTTAGCCTTAGCATCTATGCTAAAGCTTTTACTGGCTGATGCCTATTGATTTTGCACTGATCTGTCTCTTTATGGTCAGCTGAAGAGTGTGAAGAATGAGTACTTGTTGTGATGTTTGAGGATCTTGAAGGTGACTAAGAGAAAAAAGCTAAATAATTCCATGATTCATGTCTGTCAATGCTTAATTCATACAGGGCTACAGACAAACCTTTTACACTACCATATTATGGATGCCTTCAAAGAATGTGTGAAGTGTTTATATATTTAAGAACTGATATACTTACCCTTGGGTATATGCCAGCAGAAACAATTTCTTCTGGACATCTTAAATGTAGCTTCCTTCAGTTTGTGTCCTTTTGGTCTGCACTGTTAAAAATGATTTGGGCTTTTAGTCAGAGGGACTATTGTTGTCATGTTGAGAGAACTCATTGCCCATTACAACACAGCAAGAAGAGTTACAACAACTTCAACTTGAAAAAAAGTGCGGAAACTCATTAAAACTCATAATAATCCGTTCAGTTCACTATTTTAAGTACATTTAAAATTGTTTTAACTTAGTTCATCTGTTGGTAATGTGCATTCGTCGTCTAATGTCTCTCCGTCTCAAGTGATCCGTAAACATATCCTGTGATGAATATTTCATGTTCGTTCGTTTTTTGGAAATACGTTAGCATGTTAGCGCCGGAGTGTCACAGCAAGTATTTAATGTAGGGTTGAGCCTCATATTCGACATTAACATGTATTCGGCACCGATAATATACTCATATACAAGTGAAACGGTGCGAGACCTGTCCTCATTATTATGGAAAAATGTGTGAACAGTGGGAACATTATACCCGGGTCAACCCGCCAATTTATGTGACGTCGCGACTCGTACAAGAAGATTTGCTCGCACTCAATCAACCTGGCACAACATTAACAGACAGCGAGATAGCAAAAAAACACTGACCACCGCCGTAGTGTATGGACTATATTTTTTATATTGAGTTAGGTGCGGTATAAACACGTAGTGATAGGTGATTGTTTTCATGTGTAGTGATATGTGTGCCGTTACACTCTGTATCCATGGCAACGCGCAGCAGTGGGGGTGAGGTGAACGGTCGCGCAGACTGCCAGTTGGAGATCAGACGTGGGTTTTTTGCAAGGGGGAAAGTAAAGTATGAAGAGTTACAACAACTTCAACTTGAAAAAAGCGCGGAAACTCATTAAAAACTCACAATAATCCGTTCAGTTCAGCCGTCCAAGTAAATGCATTTAAAATTGCCTCTCTCCACAACTCGTACCTACTATGGCGCCATTTTGATGCTACCTGGCACTCACCCGCCGATAGCATTCCATTGACTGCCATTCATTTTGACGTCACTTTGCGAATAACTTTACATCTGAAGCGTTTAAAGACTTTATTTGTCCATTGTTTATTTCTAAAGAAACATCACGATGTATAAAAGGCTCCGTTACCTTGTATCTCACGTTATGGCTCCGTAGCAGACGTTTTTGTAAAAAATTGTAAAAAGACTTCACTGGTCTCCGTTGAAATCTACGACGTCACTCTGTCCATTTCTTTTACTGTCTATGTTTTTTTTGGGCCAGTGGAAAAGGAGCCCTATGCCGTTTAAAATCGGGTCGACCCGCTTTAAAAAAGAAAAAGTATTTCATACTACATGAAAAATAATTAACCCAATTTTGCTGATAACGATTGTATATGTTTTTTTTTTTTCTTTCTTTCTTTGTATTTTTTCTGTACAGGGTTACTTCACTTCAGTGTAGCACTTCACTTCAGCACAGCGCTGTTTGGGGCAACTGACCTTCAATGAGGTGGTCCTGCAAGTGTTGCAATTTCTCCTCGCCGAACCAACGCACACTAATTGTCCATTATAAGCTGAAGCACTGTCATCAGGCAAGGAACTATCCTCTTCCCTGTGTCTATGCAGACTGTGTGTGCTCCTTTAGGACAGAATCATCTCTGAAAAAACATTTAACTAGAGACCATAGTCAAGCCCGTTCAAAGCAGGTGACTGCAAGGTTAAATTGTGAACTGTGCAATTTTTCAGAGACTTGTAGTAATACACAGTATTTTGCACATTTGAAAATACACCTACACAATAAGGAAACTGTTAAATGTCCCTTTAAAGACTGTAGTTTTCAGTCGAGAGTGTACAGTACTTTTCGTGCACATAAGAGTAAGAAACATCACCTCTGTACCGTTGACAATTTTCGAGAAAACCTGTATCAAACTTTTATTCAAGGCACTTTAAACTATGAAAGTACAGACTTTGAGACACATTCAGACGATCTAGACTTAACAAATGATTTAATAGAGGATCAAGATCTGCATGATTTACTTGAACACAAAATTGCATCTCTCTTACTGCGTATGCAAACAAATTTGCATGTGTCTAAATCAACAACTCAGGAAATAATAAATGAGCTTTGTAGTATTAGCTCAGTTGTAGAAGAGTGCACACCAAAAATAACTGAAAGTGTACTGATCAAGCATAATTGTGCAGAAAACAGTGCAGTCACTGCTGTTATAACCGAGATAGTTAAAAAAGTAAACCCCCTAAGTTTCTTGTCAAAAGACGGGCCTTTAGGCTCTGAATACAAAAGAGAAACTTTTTACAAGAAAAAATTTAAAGTCATTGAGCCGATTGAATATGTTTTAGATGCATCTTCAAGACGTAAATTTGTTTATATTCCGGTTTTGAAAGTCCTGACAGAGCTGTTAAGTCGTAATGATGTGTTAGATAAAGTCTTGGAGACAGGACATATTGAAACAATTGAACACTTGTCTCAGTACAAAACATACAGAGATGGTCTATATTACAAAGACAATAATTTGCTCTCGTCAGAAGATCTTAGCATTGCCCTAGGACTGTATATAGACGACTTTGAAGTTTGCAACCCACTAGGTACATCAAAAAAAAAACACAAGGTCTGTGCAGTCTATTGGGTGATTTCAAATTTACCTATACAATATAGATCATCTGTACAGTCAATCTACCTCGCATGTCTGTGTCATAGCAATGATGTGAAGAAATATGGGTATGGAGCCATTCTTGAACCACTGCTAAAAGACCTTGAAGTACTTGAGCAGCAAGGATTGTATGTTCAGAAATTGGGAACAACTGTTAGAGGTACTGTGCTGTATGTGTCTGCAGACAACTTGGGGGCCCACTCACTTGCTGGGTTTCATGAGAGTTTTAATGTCGACAAATTTTGTCGGTTTTGTTTAGCTAGTCGGCAAGATATTGACATTCACGAGGTAAAGGAGAGAGTATTTCCACTCCGGACAGTTGAAGCTCACAAACAGGACCTTCTGGAATTAAACAGACATCAGTTAGTTTCCGTGAATGGAGTAAAGAGTGACTGTGTTCTCGATAGACTTTCTCATTTCCACACAATCCAGGGCTTCCCCCCAGATTTTATGCACGACCTTTTTGAAGGAATAGTGCCACGGGAATTAAGTCTATGCATAAAGTCTCTGATATCCAAACATTACTTTACAATAGATGAGCTGAATTCCATCATTGAATCCTTCCCTTTCAAATTTACAGATAAAACCAACAGACCTCATCCAATTTCAAAGTCTTTTGCATTGAAAAAATCTATTGGTGGGAATTGCCACGAAAACTGGACACTATTGAGGCTTCTGCCTCTGATGATCGGTCACATTATACCAGAAGATGACAAATCTTGGGGGATTCTGTTAGATTTGAAAGAAATAGTAGAGCTTCTAGCTAGTGGACATTTTTCAGAAGAGACATTGGCATACTTGGAGTGTAAAATCTCCGATCACAGGTGCCTATTAAAAGAGGTGTTTCCTGATTTCCACCTCCTGCCCAAGCACCACTTCTTGGAACATTATCCCGAACTGATTCGGAGATTTGGTCCCCTGGTTGATTTCTGGACCATTAGATTTGAAGCTAAGCACAGCTTTTTTAAAAGGGTGGTGCATGATTCTCACAATTTCAGAAACATCTTGCTCACACTATCAACAAAACACCAGCTTTCTTTAGCTTACCATCTAGACTTGCCAAGTCTTTTCAGACCTGATCTGGAAGTTGGACACACTGCAATTGTTTCACCTGATGCACTCGAGCACTCCATGAGGCGGGCTGTAGAGCTGAAATATGGAAATATAAGTCTTGTGTCTCTTGCAACCCATGCCTGCCTTTATGGCACAAAGTATTCAGAGGGTATGTTTCTGTCAGTGGGGCACACCAGTGGCCTGCCTGACTTTGGGAAGCTGGTTAAAATTGTAGTTGTGTCCAGCAAAGTGTCTTTCCTCATAGAACCATATCATGCATGGTACATGGAGCACCTGCGGAGTTATGAGTTGATGAAAAAACAGTCTTCTGAACTGGTGATTGTGGAATTACACGAACTAAATGGATATCAACCCCTGTATCCATACACAAAAGCAGGCAAACTGATGGTGACATCAAAAGTTTTTTTGCTTCATTAAGGTATAGTTGGCCTGTTATTTTACTTTAAATGGTGTGTTCCTCTTCTTCCTCTGAAAAACATGCAGTATGTCCATAAATGTAAAAAAAGGATTTAAACAGAATAAAATGTATATGAATGTTCATGTTTATTAATGTTTCTTTATTGTTCATTTTGTCTTTTCTTACATTTTTTCTTTTTTTCTTCATCAGCAGAGAAGTCCTGAGAGTTTCTCAGTCGCAAGAAGATGCTGTTGCGTGTGATCATTTCAGCACAGGACATTAGAAAGCTCCGCTTGGACTCTGTTCCAGATTCGGTTGACGGCCTGAAACTGGTGTTGAAAAACAAACTGCAGTTACGCTCTTCATTTGACCTTCAATATGAAGATGAGGATTTCAAAGACTTCTGTAACCTCACGTGTGTTGATGATCTACCAAAGGACAAGGTGACATTGCAAGTTGTTTTCTGCCCTGTCTCTTCAGACTCAAGTTTGGACACTTTTAGCTCTGCTGTACCATCATCTCTGGCAGCATCCTCTTTAGCTCATTCATCATCTCCGACGACATCCTCTTCATTGAGCAGCCAAACAGAGTGCTTTGCAGGTCGGCGTTCACAGCAATGGCCAGCTTATTTTCCCATTCCCACCTTCTCATATGATGTTGAGCTGAAGCTCAGGCAGGGCAATGATGCTTTCAGAGAAAGTGGAGCACTTCTATCCATTTCAAGGGACATGAAGTCTCAGATTCTGCTCAAACTTGCTGAAACAATATATTCATTCATGACCTACCCTACACTTGAACATTTTGGATGTGTAGCTAAGGCACTTGTTGAAAAACATCCTTGCCTTACAGAACCTGGCTCCACATCTGGATGGTATGGATGGAAACATAGCATAAAGTTCAAGATGGGCAATTACAAACAGAAATTGAAAGGTGTGGGCTGCCGAGAACTGGAGGTTAATTCTGAGAAAAGAGGTGCTGGGGACACGGGAGGGAAGAGAAACAAAGTGAAGAAACCTAGACGGTCTGAAACAAATTTTCTTCCAGATCTCCCCCAGGGAAGAGACAGCAGAAGTCTTGAAGAAGATAGAGAAAAGATGGTCCAGGAGATGAAAAAAACAACCCCAAACCTGGCCTACATCGATGATGCAATGAATGCCACATACGCACTGAGAAGACAGGAGATCGTTGAAGAGGAGCCACCTGTGGCCGAAATGAGAGTCAGATGGCCTGCCCTTTTTACTGAAAGACAGGTAAAATGTGTACATTTTTTCTTAGTCATAGCAAAGTAGTAATGTTGTATTGTGTATATTGCAGGGCTCTATGCTAACATTCCTCCCATTGAACACGTGCTCCTAAAGTGAAATATTTGGGAGTAAAATTAAAAATTAAGTAACATTTATGTAACGCTTAAATAATGTTGAGGGTCAAACGTGACCCATTTTTACATTTGATAACAGTAAAAACACCCTCAACAATTCAACTTGACTAATTTGATGACTTCTGATGTGGCCCAGAATATAAAAACATGGAAATATTTAATCTTTTTTTAATCAACAGACGCAAGCAATAACTTGCTCTGTTATGACTAACAGAATATTTGACACATTAAACATAAATTGATATTTCCTGTAGGCCACTCCTATATGTTATGATATGAAATAATGCTTGAACTGATATGAATTACATATTTTTATTTAACTACTTAAATCATAGTAGTACATACTGACTTGTTAAACTTACAGCCTTGTTACTTAGCATGTATGAATTATCATGACAACTTAACAAAGCACTGACATATCAGTCTGATGTAAACATTAATAAAACTCAATAACCTGTCACACAAGCCAATCTGCCCGTCTGAGGACACAGATCGTTGAGGTTGAAGTTAATATTAATGAAATATGCACCTTGAGACAGGTCTCCGCTGTACGTCACATGTCTGACAACATGTCAGTTGTAGTGCTGAAATGTGAACATTTAGGTGACTTTTCACTTGAAATAAAACTAATGTTACTTCTCCACATAGATCGCCAAGGAATTCACCAGGCTCACTTCAATGGACATCAGTAAATTCTATGAGGGTCTGGACAGCCATCTGCATAAACTTCTTCAGTTATTCCGGTTGAAGCGCTTCGAGGAAGTTCAAGACATGACATCCTTAATGGAGAGTCTCGACAAGGATGTAAGTGCATATTTGTTGTAGTTGTGGTCCACATTAATTGTGCAACCCCACTGAGGAGAGGGACCAGGATGTAGATTATGACAGACAGTAAACCTCTAATTAATGTACTTGGATAGGCATTTGATACAGACTGAATAAATAAGAAAATGGCTCTGTAAGATGGAGTAGATGGAGAGAAGGCCAGAGTTCAAGTTACCTCTTTGAACTGAAAGCTCAGTTTCCGTCATTTGAGGGTTGACAAAAATCAGAGTTCTGATATCAACTGAATTCACGTATTGTGTTTTTGCAGGCATCAAACCAAAGGAAGAGAGCAGCAGCTTTGCAGGGACTGCCATGGTACATGAAGGAAAATCCTTCTACATTGATGAAGAGATGTGAGGTAAGCAGCAAAATGTTGTTTATTGATACAAAAACTAGTTCACAATGGGCATGGTTACACATCATTTCAGGCATCCTCTGTGTGGATACACTATATAGCCAAACATGTCTAAAGCACAGGCACCTTTTTGTTTTTTGTTTGTTTTTGCATGAAGCCAACAGATCCTGGGGAGGACTTCATCAAAGGAATGGTGATTGGAATCCTTTTGGTTGTTGAAAATGTGAAAGAGCCCCTTCCAGTTTCCTACAACGATGTTGCCATTGTCATTGAGGAAAAGATTGTCATGCGTCATCTTGGTGATGTACCCAACGCTTTTGTGAACCTGATGGGCCTGCTGTACATGCTGAACCTTGACTATCCAAAAGAGATGAAATATACTTTTGAGGTGATTCAGCGCCTGTTCATGGGAATCGGGTCTGAGATGTGCACTCCCAGGGTCCACTCTCTAAAGAATAAACTGCTCAGTTAGAGGGATGGCTCAGGAGGATGTTTCTGCATTTGGCCATGAGGAAGTATTCTAATTTTCTTGCCATTTGCTAAAAAAGTTTGTCGAGACAAACTTAAAGTTGGCTTGAGAAAGCCGGACCAGAAAGTTTAAAGAAGTTTATGTTAGTTTGAAGTTTAAATTAGTTTAAGTTAGCTTAAGTTAGTTTAAAGTAGTTTATAGTTTAAAGTAGTTTAAAGTTTAAATTAGTTTGAAGTAGATAGATAAACGAGTTTGTTAGTTTAAATTTCACACACAGGCACGCTCACTAACTCTCTCTTTCTCACACACACACGCACATACACTCACACAAGCAATACAAATGTAGTAAGAGGAAATAAATGTAAAGCCCTTCTGTGGGTCACAACAGTTTATGTTTTTATGTTCTAACAGATGTCTATTGCTCTCTGTGGAGGAAATGTCACTTGCAGACACTAATTTGTATTTTATGTTGTTGAGCAAACATGAACAGAGTGGAGATTTCTGTAATGTTTGAACGTGTTCATTTTCTGGCTGACATTTGAGCAAGTTTCTCAGAGATACATTTTTTTGTTTGTTTTGTTTTTACAAATCTTTCTGCAATTTACTGCAGCAACTCTGAACATCCACAACAATTGACTGTTGAATTCGGAGAGTTATTGTTTTTCCCCAAGGGAAGGCTGCACTTATTTTTATGTATTATATTATTATTTGTGGAACAGTGTAATTTCAGTTAGTAAGCAGCCCCAAGCAAAAGTGTGTTAGAGAGTGTAAAGGCAAAATTTTGAACATGTCCCAAGGAAGGTCTTTTTTTGATGTCTCAATTTTAAAGCAAGGCTGGGTGAAGTTGGACTTGTTGGGGTTTTAATAAAGGTCCTTATTGAATTGGATTTCATCTCTTACTTTTTATATAATTTCATCTCTTTTCAGCTATTTTTTCATGTGTTAATATTTAAGTTTGACTGGCCAATTCTCATGTAGATTTTTTGTAGATATTAGTTTGCTTAAATTTTTGAAATCTAGCAATTTCTGTAAACTCAAGTAACTTGGCAATAGAGCATGAGAAAAAAAAAATAATAATGTTGCCCTAACTTGATAAAACAAGTTAAACCAACATCTTTTTTAGTTCTCTCAAGTAATGTTTTCCAGTCCACATTACTTGATACAGAAAGTTGAGTCAACAAATCGCAAGTTGTATCAATTATGTATTCCATGTTTAGCCAACTTGATTCACAGTTGTAGGAACTTGATCAAATAAATTCAACCAACATCTCTTAAAGTTATCTCAAATAATATTTTAAAGTCCAACTTACTTGATACAGGAAGTTGAGTAAACAGACGGCATGTTGCATCA
>JAUZSZ010337153.1:0-10244 GCA_034780575.1 Labeobarbus marequensis
TTTATGAATAATTTATTGCTATTGTGTGAATAATATGTAATCATGTAATCCATAAAAAAGTAACTGTAGTCTGATTACGAGTATTTTAAAATGTAACTTACTCTGATTACAAGTACTTAATTTTTGGAATCTGATTACGTAATCCAGATTACATGTAATCAGTTACTACCCAGCTCTGTTAGTATGTTAATATATTCAGTTCCTGTTTAACTAAAGAAAATAAGAAAATAACTTAAAGCAGCAGTTCTCAGCTGGTCTTCTGGTCTCCAGCATTTATTGATATTTTTGTCTGTATATTGAAAGCATCATGGAAACCTGTGCTGCAGATCTTAAATCAGTTCAACCAAGAGCACAAAAATATGGAAAATATTTACCTGATCATAAGGTAATGTTAAATTTGACAGCAGCACTAATTAATCTACAGTGTATCCCCTGTTGTTTAATTTTACAACATTAAAACACACAGTATTTAGTAATAGCAACTTTAGAAATAATTCCAGAGCCTGTATGTGGGTCTCTTATTAGCTTTGCACATCTGGCCACTGCAATTCTCCCTCATTCATACTCCACTTTGCAGTTGGACTGACGTGAGCACGACCACTCCAGGACATAAATGTTGTTTTTCAGTTATTGCTGTGTATCTGTGACTTTACGCATGTCATATTTCCTGCTGGAAAATAAATCTTCTGCCAAGCCAGAGGTATCGTGCAGTCTTCATCAGGTTATCCTCTAGGATTTGCCTGTATTGTACTGCATTTTTTTACCCTCTACCCTCAGAAGCCTGCCAGGCATTCCCACAGCATGATGCTGCCACCACTGCGATTCACTGTGGGGATGGTGTGTTTCTGATCTGCAGTGTTTGGCTTATGACAAATATGCCGCTTATTCTAATGGCCAAACATCTCAATTTTGGTCTCATCAGACCACAGAACCTTCTTCCAACTGGCTTCAGTCTCTCTCACATGCTGTGCTGAGACATTTTTCTTTAATAGTGGATTTATCTTTGACATTCTCCCATTAAGATGTAGCTGGTGAAGCCCTGGAGCAACAGTTAAATGTGCAATCTCTCCAATTTCAGCCACTGAAGATTGTCAATCCTTCAGAAATCCCTATTTGCCTTCCGGTTAGAGGTAGATTTATACTACTATTATACTTTATTTACTTGCTAAGTGGTCCTGATCACCCTGAATAGTATGATTTTTTTATTCCTTACTTTTATTCAGCAAAGATGTATTAAACTGATCAAAAGGGACAGGAAACACATTTAAAATGCTACAAAAGGCTTCTACTTCAATTAAATGCTGCTCTTTTGAACTTTATATTCATCAAAGAATCCTAAAAATGTTTTCCACAAAAATATTAAGCAGCCACGGTTTTCAACACTGATAATAAGAAGAAATGTTTCTTAAAGGCATAGTTCTCCCAAAAATTAAAATGTAATTTACTCACCCTTAAGTTGTTCCAAACTTGTATGAATTTCTTTTGTCTGTTAAAAATATTTTTTTTTTAAGCATATGGGTAACCAAACAGTTGATGGACCCCACTGACTTCCATAGTATTGATTTCCATACTGAGTCAAAGGGGTCCATCAACTGTTTGGTTATTCATGTTCTTCAAAATATAATTATATGTTAAACAGAAGAAAGAAATTCAAACAGGATTGGAGCTTGACAGTGAGTAACAGATGACATAATTATCATTTTTGGGTGAACTAACCCTTTAAGCACCAAATTAGCATATTAGAATGATATGTGAAGGATCTCGTGGCACTGAAGACTGGATTAATGTAGCTTTGCCATCACAGTAATAAATAAGAATTTACAATATATTAACATAAAAACAGTTATTTTTAAAATATCACTTTAAATTAAATTTATTAGTTTTTACTGTATTGTATGATCAAATGAATGTAGCCTTAAGCAAAAAGGATTTCCAGGGATCTAATGATAGTTTTCCCATGGCATAAAAACTAAATTACATCAAAAGCAACAAAATACGAAAAGATCATTACTTTTAATAAGCACTGCACATAAAAAAATAGCACAATCAACTTTCACCATTTTTCTGGTAGGTCAGAAAGCCTAAGGTCTGTTGAATTTCAGCATTTAAACATCACAAGCTAAAATGAGTCACAGACAAACTGATTTTAATATAGATTCAGCATATTGTGCAAGTATGTATCCATGCTTCAGTGATGCATTTCTTTTCCCAGAAGGCTTTTTTTCCCTCTCCCTTTCTCAGGTAGGGGTCCTAGACGGTCCTCCTGACAGCCCCTCACACTCTTGTGTGCAGTCATGTGTGAGATGAGCAGATCTCAGTGGGCCAGAGCAAGGGCCAGACTCTCCAGCCTAACATATAAGGGCTGTCAGAACCACAATCCTAATTAGTTATTTTCTGCTTCTGTGAGCTATACAGTTTAAACTTGTCAAAGAGGCTTGCTTGGGCTTCACACCTCTCTCTCCACTTTTGTTTAGCTTGTGGGTACGTGGAGGAAGCGCATACAGACATAAATAATCATCACTCTTGCATTTAACACAACAACAACGCCTGAGAAATAAAACAAATGAACATTAGGGGGTGTGAGAAAACTCTCAGTCTCTGATAAGTTCTCTGCATGGGCAAAAGAACATGGCAGGAGGGTGACAGGTGAAAAAATAATGTCTAGTCTAGTCAAACAAAATCTTACAAACTGTAGCTTGATAAAGAAGACTCAAGAAATGTGGGACTATGACACTAGTGTATTGTTAAAAAAATGTATCAGAAAAATAAAGAAAACTACATTACAACTAACCTTTTTTGTAAAAAGCACCATAAGCATGACCAAACCAACAGTAGAAACAAGCGATTGGGATTTCTTCCATCACAAATTTTCTTTCATTACTGGAGCAAACTAATACATTTCTAATTAAGGTGCTCATTACAAATACTCGGTCAGACTTTATTTTAAGGTCCAATTCTTGCTATTATCAAACCATTAACTACAACTTTTGCCTCAAACTCCTAATTAGCTGCTTATTAATAGCTAGTAAGGTAGTTGTTAAATTTAGGTATTGGGTAGGATTAGAGATGCAGAATATGGTCATGCAGAATATGTGCTTTATAAGTACTAATAAACAGCCAATATGCTAATAACAGGCCCTCTCACCCCAAACCACTGCACACTATTGGTTAAACAAAATGTTGACATGTCAGGCCACTAAAACAAACAGAACAGACATACTTAAAAAGTTAAAGTCAAATGAGTAGGATGTCTGAATGCTCAGCACTCTAAACCAGCAAACACGGATTGTTTTCTTAACATTAGTGTGTGGTTATGATTTGATTATATTTTTGTTAATATTCTTGGAATGTTCTTATAACCATAAACTATTATTCCCAGAACGTTTTTGGGAGTTTTTATTAAGAACCTATAATAAAAACTTTAAAAGAATGTTTTTGTTTTCTATAACCATGAAGTAACCCTTAAAAGAACATTACAGAGAGGTTAAAAACAGTGAATGAGTCTTTTCTTGGTTCACCAGAATAGAATGTTAGGACATTTATTTTAAGAATGCTCTGGCAACCAAAATTGTAAGCTGTCAACAAGGCAATTGTACACTCTCAGCAAAAACTGTCCCTATTAGGGTACAATTATGGCTTATGGCTCGTCTCCACCAAGCAGTAAGGGTCAGTACAGTACTGTAAGGTACAATTTGCAATCTTAACAATAAAGGTGCTTAAAAGGTTCTTCACAGCGATGCCATAGAAGAACCATTTTTGGTTCCACAAAGAACCATTCAGTCAAAGGTTCTTAAAAGAATCATCTCTTTCTTACTTTTTTATATTCTGAAGAACCTTCTTTCGCCACAAAGAACCTTTTGTGAAACAGAAAGGTACTTCAGATGTTAAAGGTTCTTTTAGCCATAGACAAAAAGGTTCTTCATAGAAGGCATCGTGAAGCACCTTTATTTTTAAGAGTGTATATTCCAAGACGTAGACTAGAATCTGTTCAAATTGAATCAAATTGAAAATTGAGCAAATAACTGCAATTGCAGGTTTTCAAACACAGATGGCGACAAAGAGGCAAAATCTTACGAACTGCAGCTTTAAATTGAATTTAAAAAGACTAACAATTCATATCAAACTCATTATTATTGAATTATCAGCTTATTTGTATTAGAGAAGCATAATACATTGATACCATATCAGTTATCATGTGACATTAGAATTTTTTGTAATTTATCGTTACCAATAAATTAATTTACAGTATATGGACAAAATAATATATACTTTTTATATTATTATTGGCTCATCGTTATTGGCCAGAATTTTAATATCGGTGCATTCATTTGTTCTTAAGGCTTGTTAGAACACACATCAACTGCACTGCAAAAAACTGCAAAAAAGTGTAATGATTAAAAGACTAAATTAATGATTTAAAAATTCACAAAGTAACACATTGAATTAAACATGAAATTTTGAATTAGAAAGATTTGAAATAGTATTTTCAAGTAAAACTCTGACAATTTTTGTTTTATTTACAACTTCGATTTTTTTTCTTTTTTTTCTTTTTACAGTGTGGTTGTTCGTATGACCTGTAATTAAAAATGCACAAAATCAAGTCTACAGCAAAGCATTAAATACACCTGTAATGCATAAAGTTTTGCGTAAACACCAGTTGAATTAAGTTTTTAAATGTAACTTTTACTTTAGTATTATGTTGTTTAAAACACAGTTTTATACTTTCCTTTATAATCTGTGATAAATTGATGAGTGTTGGCATTGTTCAGTGACCCGGTGTTGTACTCGGTCTGGCTGTCACAGTAGGACTGACCACAGAGGGCTGGCCATGCCACATGCTGAGCTATAAAAATAGCCACTACATCCCACCCCCCATGACCCTTCAGCAGGAAGTCGATGTCTATACGTAGAGAGTCGTGCACAGCAGTATTGTCTGTACAGAGTGTTCTTTCCACTGATGTCATTTCAGCATCTAATTGATTCAGATTTGATTGCCACATTTTGGGCTTGCACTGGAGTATGCTGAGCTATGCTGAGGAGAAGTTTCTGATAATTAACTTGCAATGTTTTGAGCTTCCCTGTTTTATATTGTTTTAGCTTAGATTAAAATTCTCAGATTTTACAAAAAATATTGTATGCCCACCGTTAAACTACACCCGTGGTTAGTTTAAGGACACCTAGGTGAACATGAGGGGAACTGACTTCAAACATCCACTAAAGAGCTTGACTCCAGCTTTTTTACATTTTCAAAAATTGGTCTGAGAAAAAGTTTGAATTGAATCGAAAGCTAATGTAGTTTGTGTTTCCTGTTGAAGGTGCGAAGATTCTCCACCTCAGCCTCCACGGAAACAGCAGCCACCTGCAGCTAATGGCACAGGTAATACAACCCTCAATGTTGTGACATTAGAAGTAACAAAATGATTTATTTTTACATGACTGTACTTTTGTACCTCACAGTTTTAGATAAATTCTCAATAGTAAATTTTAAGACAGAATTGTGTTTATTTAAACTGCTATGGACTTTGTTATTATTACTTTTTTCTGAAAAATGTTAACAAAAATTGTTTACTGAAAGTGTGTGTGTCCATTTTTATGCTTATTACAGAAAGACTTTGTTAGCTTTTTATTTAAATAATTTCACATATATTTATGGAATTGTGAAAAGCTGGGGAGACTGATTTAAATCATTTCAATATGGTAAATGTGGTATGTGGTAAAAAAAGAAAAAAGTCAGTTTGATCAGGGAAAAAAACAATCATAATGAGAAATATCACCCAAGTTGCTTATTAGCATGCTTATTATTAATAATCATATTGGCTGTGTATTAGTACTTATAAATCACATATTCTGCATGACCATATTCTACATCCCTAAACTCCAGATTAGGAGTTTATTGATGCAAAAGTCATATGGTTTCTTAATAGCGAGAACTGGACCTTAAAATAAAGTATGACCATAAATTCATAATATGGCCTCAACCAAATCACCTCATTTCTAACATAATTTCATAATTGTCACCTTCTCTAGTTGTCTGTCAGTCATTTGGATTCAAGTTTTAATTGTGGCTCTAATCCTGTATTGAGGTTTTGGATTTTCCAGCTGGTTTGTGGTTTCGGTTAGTGACTCTGATACCTCTGCTTCAGGAAGCTTTCAGGCACTTGTTATTTTAGGCACTTGTCTAAATTTGTAGACCATCTAGGCCAGACCAACCCCTTTTGTTTAAGGCAGGAAATGAGAATGTAGAGCACAAACCTCTCTCTCTCTTGTTCTCTATCTCTCTCTATCTCAGTACGCCCACTGTAGGATTTAGGTTAATAGAGGTTTGGTTTTGGCCTCTGAATGAAATACATATCTAAACTCTCTCTGTAGACATACAGCAGAAAGAGACGGTGTGTTCGCGGCTGCAGAGCTGGCTCTATGATCGGTTTGGGGTTTATATCGAGGATTTCCGCTTCCAGCCTGAGGAGAACACAGTTGAGGCTGAGGAGCCACTAAGTGCTAAAAGGTTAGTGAAGAAAGACCACCTTTGGAAATCATTCTTGTGAAACTGAAATACCCTGCTCCATTACCATGTCCCAGAGATCCTGTTCTGTCTAGTAAACATCTGCCCCCCTGTGGCCAGAATCCTTTTAGTCAGAATAAACCAAGCATAGTGGCAGAGAAGACATCTTCAAAAGGGGCAGGACTGAAATCGACCTACATAACAGGGAGCTTTTATTTACCATCAGAAAATTAATTTTCCTTTCAAAATAAAAGTTTGCGTATATCCTAACATATGTTCCGATCGGGTTCTATCGGGTTAGACTTTAACATGTCACATTTAGATGGCATTACAACACAAATATGTTTAGATTTCTCAACATAGGGTAAATTAGACATGATACTGTTGTTATGATTGCCTACATTTTTAAAGTCCATCCCTCTTTTGAAGATCTGGGACAATTTTAAGGAGCTGGCCTCCTTCTTTTGGGCGAAGTTAAATGTATGTCTCTCGAATGGCTTACAGTATGTAGGAGGAATATTCTGGGTTTAATGCAATTTAAAATCCTAAATATTATATTGAACATGCTATTATCGCCTAATCAGATTGTAATTATTAATAGAGCTTAACTTGTTTTGAACTTGTTTTGTTCTATTCATTTGATGCAGTTGAAAATAAGACTGTCCAGTCTGCTTGTACAAGTTTTTGAGGCTTTTTGTGTTTGGGGTTTTGGTTTATAGACTTTTATTTTGAATCTAAAAACCACTTTCAAAATAAAAGATACACAAGATAGCAAAAAAACAAAACAAAAAAACAACAACATTCTCATCTGAATCGTAACAACACATTAAACACGGTTCATTATTATTTGTGTCTTATTAATGTGGTACTCTCACTACGAGTCTATAAAGTCAAGTTTTAGAGATTCCTCCAAAATGTGTAAGGTTAAGAGTTTGATCCACTTGGTTTATTTATTTCATACATGCTGTTATTTTAAAACCCAGTAAGAATCTTTGAGGTTTTGCGGTTTGTGGTTGAATTTACACTTGCCAAGCAGGAGTTCTGGGTCTGATGTCCAGTCAGTGCATGTAACTGCCTCAATTATACATGAGGCTATTAAGTCCAAGTCTCCTGAATGTCGCCTTAGGGACCAATGAAGTACATCTATCTGTCTCTGAAGAGAGGTATTGAGTCTGTGCTGGCCACAACTGTCTGTTTTCATTGATTTACACGGTTTAAGTGTCACTTAAGCTCAGGCTGTGGTTGGTGGAAGAAATCAGTGGTGTTTGCTGAAGGCAAGGTCACTTGTCCCTCACTGTTTGTGTATGAATGATACCTCAAATTGTTCTTAATTTGAGCATCACTCAGAAACTGTAAAAAAAAAAAAAAATCTTTTCTTTCTTTTGCTTGAAAATTTGTCTTGTCTTTGTTTCAGATTAACAGAAAATATGCGACGACTTAGTAAGTCTCTTTTTGTTGTTGTATTAAAGTGTTTCTGTGGTTTTCTTGATGTTGAGGCATTCATATACACTTTATGGATTCACAAACATTTTTCAGCTCTTTTTATATGTATTTATTTCTAGAACGGGGTGCCAGACCGGTGACAAATTTCTTACGGAATCTTTCCGCCTTATCCAACTGGCACTCGGTATATACATCAGCGATTGCCTTCATTGTGAGTGGCTATCAGTTTTCCATATTTACACACATGAATACACACTGTACATATTACACATCCTCCATCTCTTTTAGACACACCTATGTTAGTTATATAATTTATTGCCGGGAGAGTGATGCATAATTGCTCCTGTAATTTTTTACCACTAAATTACTTAATTATAATTACAAAATCTATTTACTTGCTCATTAAAGTGTTATAACTTTGGATGAGTAAATATAAGTAACTATTATTTATATACTTCTACAGTTGAATACTGTTAATATTTTAAATTAGCTTTAATTTAATTATATTTTCAGTTTTCATTTTCCATTAATTTTAAGATTATTTTAGTATTACTAAATAGGTTTTATTTATTGCCAAGGCAAAATTTCTCATTTTAGTTTTTAAACTAATATTTATATTTTTAATATTTATTTCAGCTTCACTATTCAAAGATATTTTTCATAGTTTTTGCACCTGATAATAACCCTTCTTGGGACAGCAATGTAATATGTGTGGTGTTTTTGTCTTTGTCACAGATTTATATGAATGCAGCATGGCATGGCTGGGCTATTCCTTTGTTTCTTTTCTTAGCCATTCTGAGGTTGTCACTGAACTACCTCATTGCTAGGTAAGAAAATGTTTCCTTTCTTACTAGTATGTTATTGAAACTGGGTTCAATTTAAAATGTTACCTAGATTTAACAGATTTCAGTTTGTTAAGGCGTTGTTGAATATTGGCTGAAATTTCCAGGCGTACAATGAGTATACTACCACAAGATCAGTACTCACGTTAGCATATTTGATATAAATAATGTCCACTCAGGCAGTCATATATGCATTAATGCCATGCCTATATTTTATCACAGAATAAGCATACATTTTGCATACATACGTATGTAATGCTTTTTTTATGTAACACAATGCATGTATACAGTATGTAACACAAACAAACTGATTTAATACTGTTCTTTTTTTTTTATATAGAGGATGGAGAATTCAGTGGAGTATTGTGCCTGAAGTTTCTGAACCTGTGGTAGGAATGTTTTTCCAGGGTAGTATTTGTCAGTGACTTTATTTTTTATGTTGTTCATATTTAATTTTTTCCTTCTTCCAGGAACCTCCAAAGGAAGATCTAACTGTGTCTGAAAAGTTTCAGTTAGTTCTCGATGTCGCACAAAAAGCACAGGTAACTTTTACATTTGAATGCTTACAGTATATATTTTTTTAGACTTTTATTTTAATAAAAACCTGTCCATTGCATTTACACTGTTTGTTAAGAATTTGGACACACAGTACTGTTTCTCCCAATTTTGAAAACTTTTTTGATATAAAGACTTTTGCTATTATGTGTGCATTTACTTTTTTTGTTTGTTTTTTTGGCCTGATAGTGAAGGATAAGCAGCCAACAACTGTGAAGCATACGTGGAAATTCCTTGAATATTATTTCAAACGTAACCCAGGATGTACCTCAGAAAGTTATTTGAGAGAATGCAAAAAGAACATGAGCTGTGATCAAAAGATTTGTTGTTTTATATTTTTGGTCACTGCTTAATTCACGTTCTTCCAATCGTTTTTGAGGACTAGTATTTTTATTGTATAATCTGAAACATAGTCATAATAAATAACTGTTCATTTTTAATGACACATTTCTCAGATTCCATTTTGCATGTTCTTCTTTTTGACCGACATGTGATAAATGAATGTTTCTGCAGAATCTTTTTGGTAAGATGGCAGATGTTTTGGAGAAAATAAAAAAGTAAGTAGCTCTTTTAAGTATTATGTTGATGGAAAAAATATGAGATGTTCACTCACCAAACATTTATGTTTCAAACTCGAATGTAACATTTTTGCGAGCAAACTCAAAACTGCCAATGGAAATAATATGAGATGGAAAGAAAATGCTAAGTTTCTCAGCGGGGTGCACAAAGTTTTGTTGGAGCATTGAAATATAAGGGCTATGTACCGTATATGATGACATCCTGACCTAAAGTAAACTAATGAGTGTTTCTCCGTGTTTGTATGTGTTATGGATGGATGTTTGTGTGCGTATGTGTACATCAGTTTGTTCATGTGGGTTCAGCCTGAGATCACTCAGAAATTG
>JAUZSZ010337154.1:0-10244 GCA_034780575.1 Labeobarbus marequensis
TTGCTACCCCACTCCCTGCTTTCTCTTCTCCATTATTCACATATATATTACCATCCCATTTTGTTTGAAACCTTTTAGCACTTTCATTTTTCCAATTTGTTTCTTGTAATACAATCACATCAGCTTCTTTGCATAAAACCCCCATCTTTTCAAATTTATCCATATTCAGTAAACCTCTAGCATTCCATGATACAATATTTAAAGACATAAAAATTAAAATAGGGGGGAAAAATAACAACTCAAACATTTCCTTAGTCTCTCTCTTCCTCCCGTTCTTCCATCAACGCTTGATATCTATTCCCCCACACATTTTTGCCTTTACTCTGTTCTTTTTTTAAAAGTCTCTTTTTCTTGGCCAAATCTACATTTGGTATTACCTTAAGAGTTCTCCTTCTTATTGTCTCCTTTCTGTCCTTTCTGTGGCCCATTCTGTCTGTATTTTCCTCCTCTTCAGTTGTCTCTGGCATGTCCTCCTCCTTATCTTTTAGTCCTTGCTGCTCCATTTTCTCCAATGTCCCTTGTGTTACTTTCTGTGGGATCCATATTCCTTCCTCCATTCCTCCTTCTTGTTCTTTCTCTTCTACCTCCTCCTGATTTTCCACATTAGCCTCTTTATTCACTCCATCTTGTTCTTCATGCTCTCCATCATTTTGCGATTCAGTTTCTTTCAACATTTGCCCTCCCACATCTTCAGCCTCTATATTTTGAATTTCATCCTCATCCTCCATTCAACACTCACATCTTACCATCACCTTTCTGCAATCCGGGCACTTAACTGCATCGCAATCCCTCGCAAAATATCCCTGCTCATTGCACTGAAAACACTTGAATTCCGGACAGTCTTTGAACACATGTCCTGGATTCATGCACAAACGACAGGTTTTAACCTGCTGTTTAACCTAGCAAATTTAGTGCTATATGGCAGGGACACTACTACTTTAGGGAATTTCACCCTTAGGTACCTTGTACCATCTGCAGTGTCTGTGCCCAGATACATTCTCCTTCTGATTTCTGATGCAGATGTTACGCCCCAATTTTCTAATTTGTTTAAAATTTCAGAGTCCTCAATGTAGGCTGGCAAATGTATAAAAGAAACCACATACTCCCTTGTTTTCAGTTTTCAAATCTCACACAGTTTTCCTTTTATTATCAGTACTTTATCCAATCCATCGCAAGCCTACTTATTTGTCAACGTAATTTCATATCCTTTTTCTTGCTTTGGTCTGACTGTAAGAATCTTCCCTCCTCCAATCCTTTCGTTCACAGCTTTGATGATATCCTCAGCTCTTGCATCACTCTGTTCCACCATATCAATAATCACCGTAGCCTCTTTACAATAAATCCGATTGTTGTAATCTATTCGTCCTTTTCCATCTCATTGTCTTGTATCTGTGTCTTTGTCCGTTACCACTCGTCTTTCTCCTGCCATATCCATGTCTTTGCCTTGTAATCAGTCCATTTTCAAAAAAAAAAAAAAAAAGAAAAGAAAAGAAAAATACTCCGCAGACAGCAAACTGCTGATGGGAAGCGACAAAAATCTAACAAAAAAGAGCTCAATAAAACTCAAAATTTATTTACTTACAAACTAAACAAAACACACACACAAAATATGTGCATCTTTCTCACCAACTTCCTACTACAAACTGCCATGTCACTTCCTATATAGCTCAATGTTGCCCCCAGGGTGATGTGGCCGTAAGCGATGGCTACTGCAAAGATCAGGCTATTTAAAGATCAGCCACTCTAAAGGACAGCGTATTAGATAAGTAGTGAAGAAAACCCAAAATCTTACAACACCTGGTATTCCCATGCAGTCTCCCATCCAAGTACTAACCAGGCCCGACCCTGTTTAGCTTCCGAGATCAGACAAGATCGGGCACACATTTTTTTTTTCTTTTTTTCACAACAAGTATTCATACAAACATTTTCCATTCTATTGTCAAGTATTTGGACTCATTTTCTTTCTTTTCCTATACAAATACTTCGATGTCGTGTTTAAAAAGAATATTGTGTACTTCTGGAGAAAATATTTTCAAAAACATCTCCTCTTTTCCCTCCAGTCTAAAATAATTACACAATGTAAACATAGAATCTTCCACCATGTGCTTATATAACATCCACACATCTATACCAACTGACCTGTTTTTAACTATATTTCTTCTTTCCCATATAGCATTTTTTGCCAAAACAATTAACAAATTGATCATGGTTTTATTCTTACACTTTTCCCCCACTCCTAACATAAAAAATTCTTTGCCAGTTCTGATCTTCTTATCAAAACTTTAAAAATTGATCTTAATTTTTCACACCGTTAAAAACAAATGAAACAACCCTTCATCTTGTTTTTTACACACCTTACACAGTGCAGTTTGTTCTTTTTTATAATACATAACCTCATTTACGACTATCTTACATTATGCCTTATAAAATAATCAAGACACTCCAAATTTGCGCTTACCAATGCTCCACGCATAATTTTCCATATTTCTTCCTCTTTCAGACCATTAAAGTGTCTTAACCACATAGCATTTGAATTTGGTTTTTAAAAACCTCTTCCCTAAAAACCTTAGAAAACATTTTAACATTTCCAGATCTTAGCTCCATCCATTTATCTTGATTTATGAAATACACTTCAACCTTTCCTTCTTTCTTTTCCTCTTTCTGTATTTCATTCAGCCACTCTTTAGATATTGCACCTTTCAACTCTTCGTATTGTTTCTTAATACTTCTTAAATAATAATCTTTTTAAACTCATCAATGATGGCTTTAACTGGTAAAAAAAAACCTTCTCTTATCTCATACAATACATCTCTCACTTTTAAAATCCCAATCTGCCACCACTTTTAAAAAAATATTTCTCTCCCATTACTCACAATATGCTTATTAAAAAATAGTGGTTGATTTAAAATGACTTCCCTTCCTTCTGGTTTAAAATCCACCTTTGAGAGAAAAAGTCCCCAAGCTTTTAAAACTTCTCTGTAAAAACCAGGTACCCCTTTAATCATCCATTCTTCCATTTTCATCTATAAGACACTATCCCCCAAATTCACCTCCCCACATTATTAAAAAAAATACTTCATAGTTTCTTTCCATTCTCCTTTCTCTTCTTTATCTAGGTATTTTTTCACCACTTTGATTCTCAAACTCCTTTTCTTTATTTCTACATCAGCTAGCCCCATCCCTCATTTATCTGTCTGTCCAATCAAAGTGTCCGATCAAAGTGTAACCTTCCAAACCTCATGTACACTGTTTTTTCTTCATTCACTTTTGCACCTGTTCCTTTACCATATCTCTCTACTTTTCTCATTACTTCCTTCACACTCTCGAAATCTTTTAACCTTTTGAGCGGTACGGTCCCACATATAGGATTTTTATTTCCGTGCCACTGGGAGTACAGTCCCACATATGGGATTTAGAACGTGCTAATTTTAAGTTTCAGACATTTAACAATACATTTAGAGCTTGTAAAATACACACACGTCTATGGAAGCAACAATAACAATCCATTCTAATTTAATTTGCCAATGTGTTTTATTCATATCAGATACACAAGGTGTAAGTAACTTTAAAGTTCACTCTATTCTTCACCCAGTTCACCGGCCACTTACTTACATGCATTTTGGGAGAAACTGATGAATTCACGTGCTGTAAATCCAACTGACGGGACTCTCTGAACTGCAGCGCGAGCAAACATGGCGGCGCCCGTCTCATGTTACATATCACGATCAAGATCATTTATTACGGTGTTTAAATGACGAAACACACTCATTCACACATATTTGTAAATCGGAATATCAGCTTGTCCATGGCATGGTAAGTTTGTGAATATGTTAAATAAAAAAAGTAAAAACTAAATAAAAATGATCCATCTTTCATACAGCGTTATTGTGGCCGCGGCGTGTCACGTGAACATCATGACGTGTTGCCATGGAAACATTAAGGGGAAATGTTGTAAAATAATGGTCGCCTTAAAAAACTCACTCTGGGGGGACCGCTGGAATTGTTTAAACTCAACACTGAAAAGGCTAAAATCAGTGTTGTGTCATCTGTATATTGAAATATCTTTTTATCTTCTTTACCTTCTTCTATTTTAATAATTTCAAAGTGTACAGCTGTGCAGAGAGTGGGCATTCTTGCCTAATTGACCTTGTTATCCTAAAAGGTTCAGTTAATACACAAGTTTCACAATTTGAGTTGAATTACTGAAATAATGAACTTTTCCACGACATTCTAATTTATTGAGATGTACCTGTATATAGTAAGTGCTATGGGAAAAGGTATAGCGGTGGCCAGGAAATGTTCTGCATTTATCCCATCTTCACTTTTAAAAGATGTGGTACAGTCATTAGTTTTATCACATCTTGAGTACTGCCCAATGGTATGGTCAAGTGCATCTGATCAACACCTAAAAAAACTAAAGATGGTTCAGAACAGAGCAGCCAGGCTAGTGCTTCATTATCCATTTCGGGCCAATGTTAGTGACATGCATAGGAAGTTATCGTGGCCGCCTGTGAAGGATAAGTTACATTTACGATTATTGGTATATTTTCATAAGGTATTCAAGTATCATACCGCTTGCTTTTTCTTAAACTTAAAAGCTTGTTTAAGTGGGGCTTAGACATTTTTTTACATTTTAAGACTGTACTTTATCGAGGTTCTGTTGCTTGGAATATAGTTCCCATAAATATTCGAAAGAGTAACTGCACATATGTATTTAGAAGAAAATGAAGATATGCTTAGAAATATGTAGATGTATATTTTAAGTGCTGCTACTGCAGAGATGTAAAGATAAAAGTGAACTAACACTCTATTTTGAGACTCTTAAAGATACCCCCTATGTAGTCTCATTTCACACTACAGAAAGCACAAAGTGTCCGACCTGACGGCCATCTCTTTACTACTCCCCTACCTTTTTTATCCAAAGCTTACAAATGACTTACAAATGAGGATAATGGAAACAATCAAAATCAAAAAGACAGCAATATGCAAGTGCTATGACAAGTCTCAGATAGCCTAACACAATACACATAGTAAGTTTTTTTTTAATATAACTGTTGAAAATCATATTTTCTGCTAGAAGAACAGTTAAGCAGTGCAGCCAACTCACGCATTCAGTGTGTTAAATTAACACTTTTCTCATGCTCTCAAGCCACACGTTCATTTTCTCATGCAGTGAAAAGCACCCTAATTAATACAATATGGGGAAAACAGATTGGGTAAATGTTCCGGGGCATACTTGTGTTTGAGCTCTGGAGAGCCTCAAAAGTTTCTATTTGTAACTTGTTTTTGTAACATTGATCACTGGAGCCAATCACAGACATATGTGATTCTTGAACACCTTGGATTGGCCATTCCATTCAAATGACTCAATTCACTCATGGCTAAACGTCGGATTTTGTTCTGCATGCTCGTGAATCCTCTCACTGTCACATGATGTAAATAAAAGGTTCATTGATTATAAAAACTAAAGAAAAACTTTGTGAGATCGCGATGAGCTGAAATGACACCTTTTAGTGATTATAAAAGAAGGCTATTTGCGCACTTTCTAGGCTAAATATAATCCGTTTATAGAATTTGAATATTGAATCTGAAACAGTAAATTTATACTAATTTAGCTCTAATATAATCCCTGTTTAAACACTTTTATATCTATAGTTGTATGTGTTTACCACGTTTAAAGCAAAAAAGAAAACTATTTTTAATGGCACAGTTCCATCACCCATGTTTAAAAAACACATTTTCCTGTTTGAATGAAGTTTTAATATTTATGTCCTCCAGGAGATTGATAATCTCCTTCCAGGCTGTTGCTGTAAATAAGAATTAATGAATTCAAGTGACTTGCATGGTTAAATAAATGTTAAAGACAAGAATAAGCCATTTTTATTCAGTATATTTTATTATTACAGTATTAAGCTATTACTTATACAAAACAATCTATCCAGTTTCACTGATGATTAGGCAACTTTGACTTAACTAAAGAAAGAAAATCAGGAAATAGTATCTGTTAGTTTCTTGAATAGTTATTTATACATATGTGACTTTTAAAAAATCTGTAAAATCTGTAATCTGATTGAGTGATTTCTTCTTTGCTTTTATGTTCTCTTTTCTAATGACAGTGCATTAGTAGTAAGGGACAGGAAACCATTGGGAGACCCCTGTGTCCCACAAAAGCAGCACACACAACTGCAGGATCACATCACTGATCCCTTTTTTACGATCCATATTTATTTAAATTTCACTGTATTGTCGAGGAATTTCTGCAGGATGGTGAAGCATGGAAGGGTTGCTGATCACAGATATCTGCAAGGAAAAAAAAATCTATATGATCAGCTCCTTACATATTGATTGCTAATTTATTGATAATAAACAATTATTGCACCAATTACTCAGTGCTTTTCACATTACTAGTAAATGGATGCTCAACACTAAATCCGAATAATGTTTTGTGTTTTTCATTTTTTTGTCTTTCTTTTTTTGTGTGTGATTATCATTTTACTCAAAGCCCAATTAAACTGGTGTTTCAAGCTTCTCTTACCTCTGGGCTCTTAAGATCATGGTAGTGACAGGGCCTAAAACCACAGTGCAGTGGAGGTAAAACTTGTGGAACATACGGCACCTTTGGAAAAAAAAAAAAGTGTAGCGTTTTATGCTTTCTCACTGCAAAATGCCATATATGCAATAACACTGCAGACAGTTCCAATATTACAGGTTTTGCTATTAGCTAGAATTAGCACAGACTTAGGTAATTTACATACACTTCAATCTCTGCATATCAATATCTCAAGCTCCATTACTAGCTCAAAAATTACATTTTGGAAAATGTCTATATATAATGTTAATAGAAGTATAACATTTATTTAAATATATTTTCTTGGGAGAAAAACTAATGATTAATACATACTTTGTTCTCCTAGTTGTTTTCTTGAAATTATGTCACTTCTAGCAAGTCGTGATTTAGGGCATTACACTTAAGATTTTAAAGGACAAGTAGCACCACTGTAACAGGAACATAACTTAATTTAATGGTTTTATACATAAACATTAGTGCTGTCAAACGATTAATCGCATCCAAAATAAAAGTTTTGTTTACATAATTTGTGTGTATACTGTGTATATTTATTATGTATATATACTGTATAAATACAAACACATGCATTTATATATTTATGAAAAATGTGTTGTTTATGTTAAATACATTTATATATAATATAAAATATAAGAATATTATATATACATGTAAATACATGTAAATATTTTCAAAATATTTACAGTATGTATGTGTATTTATATATACAAAATAAATATACACAGTACACATATATTATGTAAACAAAATGTTTTATTTTGGATGCGATTAATCGCGATGTATGTATCATACATCTATGTACACAAACATGTGTCATAATTGTATTTTGTACATTTTAAGAGAAAGGGTTATATGGGGAACATGGAAATCTTTCAAGTGCTTCAGTGTTTGTTTCTTTTTATGTATTCTTAGGTACTAATTATGAGTTAAAGAAGTACATCTATGCATGTAAAACCATGTGGCATAAAAGTTGACTAACATTTTATGCAGCATATACAGTACAGTTAAATATGCAGTATTGTTTGGTGGTGTAAAGAGATCTGGTGATATTAAAATGACAATGTGCAATCTGTTTTTCTCAATTTCGCCGACAAAATAGTTCTATGTAAAGCCACAACAGAACTGCACTTCTCCAAGCAACACAGCGGTGTTGAACAAATCCGTTGTGACTTGCTGCCACCTACTGGGTTATTTAGTTTCATGTTTACAGTAACATTAATACCTATTTATAATTATTATTTATAGTGTTGATTCAAAATATTAATTTCTAAAGCTACTTTTTGTAGTGGCTATTCAATACTTTTCTCATTTAACACAATAATGACTAATTTATTTTTATTTTTTGGGGAGAGGGGGGATGATTAATGTGATTAATTAGATTGAATAATCATTTTAATCAGTTGACAGTCCTATTTGTTATGTTCAGTTTGTGGAAAGGAGTTCAATTAGAAGGTCATACACAGCTTCAATCAGAAATTAGAAGGTCATGTACAGTTGTAAGGTCTGAAGAGATTCATGTGAAATCATATAGGAGAGAGGCCAGTCAGTTGAGTTTGTGGCAATAAATTTTACAGTGTTTGGATTTTGTTCAGTCTTTAACTGTGTATGATAATTACTTCAATATCGTCTCTTGAGCGAAGTACACCGTCACACCCCTAATATTTTTTCACATGGCCATAAAAGCCATCAAATAGTAGCAATGTCCCATATAGACAGTTGACTTGATGCATTACTCACCTGTGGACAACAGCAGCAGGTTTCTTTACAGGCATATGATGATAGATAGATGGAGATGATAAACTCAAGCAAGGCAAATATCAGCGAAATACTACCGATTCCCCAGAAGAAGGTCTGAGAGAAAATACAACATCAGCTTAAATAATAATAAAACAATTGATAATTAGTACTCGCATTGGAACGCCGGCTGCTTAATATATAATGTCAATGCCTTCTTCCATTATAAATTATGAGAAATATAAAATAAGAGTTCTAAAACAACTTCTCAAATTTTGGGGAAAAAAAGACTGAACAGATGAGTGCAAATTAAGGATTGACTTTTGATAAGTGTACTGACCATACAGTCATCTTAATGTAATTACTAAACAAATGTGAATGTAAAAGGTGACATACCTTATACCTTTCCTCTAAATCATAACAGTCATATCTGCAGTAACTTTGGTACAGTGGTCCTATAGCCAAATCAACTGAAATTATAATAAGGGCAGCACCTGCAGTTAAAGCACTGAAAATGTTCATTCCAAGTGAACCTTTCACCTATAGGCAGAAAAACAACAACATAAAACAGATTAATAAATTAGGAAGAGCTATAACACATTTTGTTAACATATATTAATGTAGATGGAAAAGTATGTAGTGTGAAAAAATAGCAGAGTTTTTTATAGACAGAAATAAAATCAGAAAATATACATTTAATGATAAAAGGGGAAAACTGTTTCTAGCCATTATTGAAAAATGCAATACATATTATTATTATTATTATTATTATGTCACCTGCCAGTGTTGGGCAGCTTGAACCCCTATAAGTAATAAGTGCTGTGTACATACCAAACACAAACCGGAGGGTGAATTAAGTTTGTTTTCGGCAGCAATGCAGAGTGAGCCTGCAGTAATGTACTGAGAGGAGAGAGAAAGGCAAAAATTGAGGCTTCTATTGAAAAATGTAGCTTGAATTATAAAAGACAGATCACTTAATTGTTTCTTACGATGAGCGATCCCCAGTAAGGAATGCCACTAAAGACAAAGATGGATTCTGCATGGACTGTAGACACGATCCCAAGCAGGAGAGTCAACAGAGCAATCATTATCTGAACAGTCTATGAGGGACAAGAAAAATGTACAGGTAGGACAAGAGTGTGTTTTATGAAGTAAAACCATTTCAAATTTTGGGAATCAATATAAAATGTACAATATAAATGTATGGTGATTGTAGTTATGGACTTACGATTGTTATGAAAAAACAAATATCCCCGCCCCCACCCCCCAAAAAAAATTTGGTCACACTTTATATTAGGTGGCCTTGTAGTTACAACAAAAATGAGTACAATATACTTATAGTGGTCATGTTGTATTGCAAAACACTTTTGCTGCTATTGAGGTGGGATATGAGTAAGGTTATGGACAGGTTTGGTGGTATGGGTAGGTTTAAAAATGGGTTAAGGTGTGAGGGGTGGGTCAACAGTGTAATGTAATTACAGAAATGAATTACAGATGTAACTACATATAGGTATTTTTAAAACACATATGTACACAATTAGTGCATTGTGTCAAATGATTAATTTAAATGTAAGTACATAGTAGTTAAGGCCACCTAATATAAAGTGGGTCCAAAAATTCTACAAGCATGGAACTCTCATTATATGAATTCACATACTGATTTTCGGATGAGCACAATTTGTCCATTAGTTCACAATTTTTGATAGTTTGCAACTCCTAAAACATTTTTGTGTCTTTTATGTGAAAGCAATAAGTACAATGAAAAAACACTACATATGCTTTAACATACATACTCTTTTTTTTAAATTATTTATTCATGTAATTTTCTTACTTCACACTTACATACGCTCAATGAAATCTATTTAGGTTTATGAAAAATTTCTTACCCCAAGGGCTTTTGGTTGGCCTTTCAGAAATGCCTGAA
>JAUZSZ010337248.1:0-10232 GCA_034780575.1 Labeobarbus marequensis
TTTAGTTTTTCTGCGATATGAAAAAATAATAATAGTAATGATAATTCACCAGATGACTTGAATAGCTCTATTTGGTAAAAAATTATCAATGATTGAGTGATTTTATAGCTAGGTAAATAAATCAGCGTAGAAAATAAACAAATTACAAACATAGATAAATATAATAGAACAAAGATACAAATGAAATAAACAGTGCTTTTCTATTTCTAACAGTATTCAGTTACAGAAATTGAATAATCAAATGTAAAATAACACTGCATAGTCTTCACTGTATAAATTTAAATCTAATAAATCTGTGTTAAAGCTACAAAAGTGATTTTTCTGTTTTGTTGTTTTATTTAACATTCATGACACAGAAAGCCTCAGGAACATTAAACTGCTGTGAATCAATATACTACATACTTTCTCAATTGTTTTCCTTCACTGTTTACAAAGATACTTGCAGAGACATGCATTTTGACATAGCTTCACGCATGTGTCATTTCAGGCACAAATAGCCGCGGAAGTGAACGGTATTCAGTGTTCACGTGCATCTGCATGGCTCTCACCGTGTCTACAGTGCACACGAGTGGCGCAACGTGTCAAAATAAAGTAGAACTCGTAATCAGTGATGCTGTCTACACTGGATGTGGCGCGGCTCGACAAATCCCCGACAATAAACTGCTGCCGCATTCTATTCATGACATACTGACATAAAGTTCAAATGATATGCAACGGTCGCTTTTGTCACGTCCAGTGTATAGACAGACTTTCACTTTAGATGTTGCGGCACGACACGACAGCTAACCGCATCCGGTGTAGACAAGATGTCTGTGTGTGAGAAAAGAAAACGATCAGTATAAATATAATGATCAATATAGCCTACAAAACATCGCACATCCTGCGATGTGCGCATCCGCGATAGTCACATCGCGATATCGATGCTGAAACGATATATCGTGAAGCCCTAGTGTGTTTGTATTTATTTGAAGGTCAAGAGCCAATAATGTTGTGTTTTTGTAATGTTAAATAACTGAGTTAATGTTTAAGTATTATTTTGATTATTTTCCGTGTATCGAATATCTTGTACTTTTATTGGTATCGGTACTAACTACTAGATTTTTAGCATCATAATATCCCTAGTATAGACAACACAAAAATTCTATATTTTAGGTAAATAGGATTAAAGGAAGTGAGTATAACCTTGAATGCTCCTGACAGCACATGTTCTTTGAATGATATCCACTCTTGGACAACTGTGGCATCCTGTCCAGGGAGGAATTTCCTGGTGAGAGTCTGCAGGTGGGCAATGTTGGCAGTATCATCCAAGGTTGCTGCCTGTGGCCCCACGACACTAAAGGCTCCAAGGATGTGGAGATTCTCAAATCTGCTCTCAAGATTGCTGATGAGGCTGACGATGTAAGATTGAAGGACCTGCAGTTATGCGTGACATGACAGTTTTTCTCAGAAAAATTTGTAAAAAGTAATTCCTCAGAAATTATGGTGAAAATGTATGCATTTACATCTCTGAGAAATCTGTTCCACAGCTCTTCCCGGCCTTTTGCGTGCTCTACTGCTCCTCTCATCTTCATGGGTAACTCTAAAGGACCCAAGTCCAGCCGGGTCATCTAGGTCCTGATGAAATCGAGACAGGAATGACCCAGGAGGTGGAGTGCCACCTGCCTCCATGATGCCTCTCAATACTGCAACTGTGACAGGAACCTAACAAAAAACAACAACAAAAAAAAGCCATGGATCCCATCACATGGCAAATGTCTGACATAACTGCCATAAATCAGAATTAAACTGGAAAATACGTGCTCTTTGATGTGCAGAAAGTTGACGTCTGTTTTCTGGAATACTTTGGACAGCCGTCCAAGGTGGGGCAAAACATCAGACTGCAGATAAAGTGCAGCAATAAATCTGTAGGTGGCACAGAATATGTACAGTCCTCTGGCCACTGGACACTTTCTAACTTCTGCCTCCTCAGCTAATGTAGCAAGCACAGCTGGTAGGTTCCTCTGCAGGTTCTGAATGGCGAGGTGCTGTGAAAGCCATCGGACATCCTTTACTGCCTAGAGGTAGAATGTTGTTTAGTATTAAAAAAACAACATGATAAACTGTAAGCTATAGGGATATTGTATACAAAAGCAATTGAAAGCACACCTTTATCTTTAAGTCACTGATGCCAAGGATGCTGGCTGCTGACTTTAGTTTTGCCGTTCGATTGGCACTGTTGCGGAAGTACAGATGGAGGTCTTGGATATGGTCTCTGAATGTTCCCATGTACTTGACTTCATTGGATGAATCCTTGCATGCAAGAGCAAGTCGATGAGCAGCACATGCTACTGAAACGAGCTTGGGGAAGCTGTTAGTGAGTTGCTTTGCAACCCCATTAACCTTACCTTTGAAGGAAAAAAAAAAGATTTGTCAAATAACAGTGTAAACTACAGTGTATGTTATACAGTACAATGTAAAATACTGATTGGTAATAAATTCAATACCCGTCATTACAGCAGCGCCATCAATGCCAAGACCGTACAGTCTGTCTACTGGCAGCTCCTTTTTCTGTATGGCATCTTTTACAGCAGCAACAATTGTATCAGCTTTACCATCATCCACAGATACCATGTCAAGAAACTGGTTAAACACCCGTCCTTCTTTGTCTAGGTATCTGAAATAAAGTGATGCTTAATGGTATATGATTCCAAGGTATTAGCATTATTGTTTTAATTCACCTTTTAACAGCTCCCGTATTCAAACCTGATATGTCAAGCTGTCGGTTTACAGAGACGTCAGTGGTTTCATCGATTTCCAGGCTAATGGCTTGAGAAGACTTGATATCCTCCATGAGAGGCTCCTCAATTACCCTTGCCAGGATCTCCAGCATCTCATCTACAATTCTGTGGGATCTGTAGTTGTTTTTCTGATCAACCTTTGGATGGATTAACAATTTTACCATGTACATCATATGCAAATTGGATCAGTTACGGTCAAACTTATCCACTATTTAAATCAGGTATACCTTTAGTTTGGTAAAATAATCACACCCCAAAAGCTCAGCCAGACTTAATAGTTTAGGGTAGTTCGTGTGATGTGCTATTTCATTTTTAACAAGCCAATACAGGCACTTGAATCCTCCTGTAACCGCTTCATGCTCAACAATGATGTTGGTTTCGAAAGCCTGCACCACTGAGTAACCTATACAATCAACACAGAAATGCCTTGTTGAATAGGGAAACCTAATGTGGTTATGTAATTGCATAAGATAAATCAGAACATACCAGAAGCAAGTGTCATCTGTTTTTCCATGCTTTCTTTATGAGGCTCACAGGTGATATGTTGCTCCAAGTAATCTTTCCGGAACACAAGAGCTCCAACTTCAATAAAGGCCCTTTGTGCAGGACCTTTTTTTTCTGTTGGCTTATGCTGCCTGTACACGCGGCAAAACATTCCTAAAAAACAAAGCCATTGATCAGTCAAATGTGGTAAGATTTTAAAGCTTTAACACAGATGTTAACAGTCCTGATCATCAGACATACCATGCTTTGTGAGATACAGCCAGGACTTGAACTGTGGCATTTCAAGCCACTGTGGGTTCCACCCAGACTTCCGGTGCTTGGGATTATCTGAAATTTATGAATTACGTTTGGAGAGTCAACATTATTCACTCTCAATCTCTGGTATAGTGGGATACCTGTAGCTGTGGTGTCTTCTGGGGCAACTTCAGTCACTACCTCCACAGTTGGCCCTTCTGTCTTTACACTCGTGCCTGTCTCATCCACTACACTCTCCCTTGCCATGCCATCACTTGGCTCTGCACTTTCTAACATCTGATGTCTGGGATTTGGAATATTTCTTGAATTATTTGGTCACTATTTTCCAACATAATTCACTGGGGTTTAAGGCAAGAATATTTGCCTGATGTCTAAAATGATGCCTGCTAAATTTAAGCCCTGATTTCATATTAAGTTAAATGTTGGCTTTTAACTAAAATTATTTTCTAATTTAGTTTCTCAACAGCATGTCTGACATTTCCATTGTTAAAAGTTTGCATCTTACCTGTGGTGTTTTTTTTGGCTCCATTCATCTTCCTGGCACTGTCTTTCTTGCTTAAAATAGCTCTCAATTGGCTTCATGGCTGAAAGAAGGAAAAAGTCAATGTTAGTCCAGTTTTCCATGTCACATACAAATGTTTACAAAATAGGTAGATACTTTGTGCAAAGCTGTCTTGTGCTAATGTAAAATATGATTTACAAATGGCATCCCTTCACTACTTTACATTAGCAATAATTTAATCAAATATTTGTACATGTAAAATAACTGAAGAATATTGTGGGCTCAGGGGAGCTCCACAAAATAACCACTAGATGGGGCAGCTAATTTATGTAGTTCTGTCGGCATTAATCCGAATATAATAGTTACTACTAATTTTAACACTTTCATTGTACCGAAAGAGAGCAAATAACTACAATATCAAAGATCATTATTATTGACTTCAGTTCAAGCACTCTCAAAAACTCCAACTGTAATCACTGAAGCTGTTTACACTGTGCAATTAATATCTTACTTACATGGTAAGCAACATCTGCAATGTTGTTTCTGATGAGAGAATTCGCCAGAGAGCAGAATTCAGTCATTAAGCAAGTGAACAAAATACTGGCGTTTCAGCAATGACTCATCTAAACACCCGATTGGCCATTGCATTCATAAACTCAGCAGAATCGTGTGTGATTGCTTAGTTATAATGTGCAGCGCTATAAACACTTGTCTGTCTCTGGCTCAGCGCCAGCTGAAGCACGAACGCAGATTTGAAATTGACAGGTGATGATGTGCTGCACTGAACGATCTAATCACCCTGTGATGTGTGATCATATATCAAATATAAGAAATATTATTTGGCTATTTTTTTTTATTTTTTTTTTTAGTCTTTTGGAAGCTGCATTCATAATCCAATTGGCTCGAAAATCTGAGGGGGCGCGATTGAAACAGCGTTCTGGGAGGAGCGGTATTTCGGCTGGGCCCACCTCAAATCTGGTATGTTAGGCCCCTGCGTTAATCCGTCCCTGGATAACCCGAACATAATAATTATTTGAAAAACGCAGCACTTTGCCATTTTTAGGACATTTACATGCATGTATTTAGTAAACACCCTTTATTCCAACATGACTTTGTTTCAAGCCATTAAATTGTGGAATGGCCTTAATATTGAAGGCCATTTCGCGATTTCAGTCTACAAATAATCAATATATTGTTTAATCTATGTTGTTTAAACGGATATCATATAAATGACTCAGAATTCCATGTTATGGTTTTACCGCGTTTTAAAACTTATAACGTTAACTTACTTAACAGTTCCTCACTGAAGCGAAAATGACTGAAAATTCACTACATCTTTTTATGAGTAAAAATGAGTCTTGTTTGGTGTCTCTTTTTCATGAACTCTCTGGATTCATTCAAATAAAGTCAAGACGACTTGAATGAAACAGCCGTTCAGTTGATCCAGTTTAGCATCAGTTTCACGGTTATTACCCCATCCCCTCTCTCTCGCAAAACAACAACAACAACACGGGTTTACACAACTTACACGGGTCAGAATATATGAAGTCGAAAAACACGGTATTTCGTAAAGTGGAATTCAAATTTTATCTTCCTGGACGGGTTGCAATTTACTTGGGCGGGCCGCTTATGTGTGGGAAACACTGCTGTCCATTGAAAAAGAAACTTCCACTAACTACCTTTTACTTTCTTTTATTTTTTTGAACAGAGAATGAAGTCAATGGTCCAACGCTATTAAAAATGACTGAAAGAATGAGTGAACGTCTCTTCCCAAAAATCAAGTAACAGACACAATTTATGTCTGCACTGGAAGACCTGAAATCATGAGTATTAGTCCTGATTTATTTAGTATTTCTATAGTAAATTTCTAGGAGATGTGCATTAAGTTTAACACTTGATGTTATGAAATGAATATAATAGTCTTTATGCTATTTGTTGATATCACAGAACACTCCAGTGGGCCCCCACTCCAATACAATGTCCTTACTGCATTTCTGTGCCTTGACCCTGGTAGTACCCTTGCAGGGGTCAGAAAACTCTCAGATTTCATCAAAAAAATACCTTTATTTGTGTTCTGAAGATGAACAAAGGTCTTATGGGTTTGGAACAACATGAGAGTGAGTAATTGATGACAGAATTTTCATTTTTGGGTGAACTAACACTTTAATTTGTTTTACTTCTATTCCTATTTTTTCCATGTCTTTATAATATCCATCCTCTGTAATTCATATTTTGAACAATTAATAAGCACATGTTCTACAGTCTCAGGTATTTGGCAATGGTCACAAAATATGAAGAGTCTTCACTCTCCTCCTTAATAAACACCATCTTAGTCACATGGATCTCAGTTGCTTCATCTGGAGTGTTTTCTGCATCGTTGGACACCCTGTCATCAGTGTCATGTTTAAGATGAGAATAATTAACAGAAAGAAAAATAAATCCACAGTAAATCTCTAGCTCCTTGGTTTGGCAGCCACCACACTGGCATGAGTGGGAATTAATTGTCTCAAATTACCTGATTAGCCGACACTCTAAAATAGACCTATAAAAGATAACAGAACACAAAATAAATTACGTTTTCATAGAAAGAAAAAAAGCAATAGGTCTGTAAAAGTTCTCGTTGCATTTACACAGATTTTACCAGCAGGTGTCGTAAGCGTGCTTCAAATCAGTAAATCATTGTGCGCTTGTTTGTTATTACTAAAAGGTCAGTGCCGAATTCGTTACAATAAACTGATTCACGATATATGAAGCGAAATGAGACGCACTTCTTCTCTAATTAATACTTGGATATGCCTTATTCACAAAAATAACGTCCATTAATGTTAGATAAAACATTGCAATGTTACATTCAATGAGAAATAATTCATTTTGCACCATATGTAAAAATTATAAAACTGATTGAACTGTTTATATTGACAAAAACACAAAAACGATTAAAAACGCAAACCTTTCCTCAGCCCAGAGCGCGGCGCAGCCGTATGACGTCACGTCGCCAAAACAAAACAAAAGTCCTGTTCACAATTTACATTCGGAACATATAGCACAGTATCAGTTGAATAAATGCTTCTGCTTCGTTCATATATCTTCTACAGATTCTTGGAAGATCCTAATTATGATCTAAACGTTTGTTAAGATATTTTATACATAAAGTATTTTTTGACTTTTATTTTAATAAAACCATATTTTTAATATAAAAAAAACTGGACTCCTTCTTATATGTTTCAATACTGTTACACGTATAAAATCTGCTTTAAATCATACACTCACTCAACATGTTTTTTTTTTTTTAACTCGTAAACCACATTTGCACTATTTGCATTTTAATATATGGATAGCTGATATAAATTGTTTTTCTTCACCTTAACTTTTAGATAGAATCTCACATTCTTTCACTGGAAAAGCTTACACAGCATTTCTTTTATTTATACACAGAATTAGAGTGTATATAATATAATATAATAAAATATAATATAATATAATATAATGCATGCAGATAGCAACGATTTGACCTGTTCAGGAGTATATAATTTACATAAGGCCTGTTAACACATCCTGTATCTGTGGTGTATGAGTGCAATTGCAACAGCAGCTTTCACACAGAATTTATAGTGGTTAACAGAGCTAAGATGATTTCTGTTACTACATTGAATATTTCCCTACAAAGCAGGTTCTTAACATCACATCTCCTCGCATTAAAGTGCAGATGTTTAAAGGTGGTGCAGGAAACACTGCTAAAATTCATAGATAGCAGATGCTGAGGTGGTAGATGCTCTTTTAATTTATTTCCTGTAAGCTGTTTAGAAGTAGAACTGCTGAATAAATATCCATTTTGTAAATGAATCATTTTTGAATCGGTTATTTCAATGAATTGGTCAAAAAGGAAGCAAAGCAGTCTGGATCACTCAAACAGTCTTAGTTTTAATCTAGCTGACCAGAACACTTTTTAATGTTAGACTTTATTCCCCTTTCTATAAGCATCTTCTTTGGCCTGACGGAGCTGTCTGAGTTTTGCAGTGAACCATGATTTGTCATTGTTGTAGGTTAAATGAGTCCTGGTAGGAATGCACATATCTTCACAGAAACTGATATAAGATGTTACAGTCTCTGTCAGCTCGTCCAGATCGTTTGCAGCAGCTTCAAAAACACTCCAATCGGTGAAGTCGAAGCAGGCTTGTAAAACCCACTCTGTTTCCTTAGTCCATCTCTTAACAGTCCTTACTGATTTCAGTTTCTGCCTGTAGGTCAGTATAAGATGAATCAAACAGTGATCAGAGAATCCTAAATTTGCCCGTGGGACGGAGCGATATGCATCCTTTATTGTGGTGTAACAATGGTCCAGTATATTACTGTCTCTGGTGGGACATGTAACATGCTGTCTGTATTTTGGCAGTTCACGTGAGAGATTTGCTTGATTAAAGTCCCCAAGAATGATTAAAACAGAATCCGGGTGTTGTTGTTCTGTGTCTGTGATCTGATCAGTGAGTTTCTGTAAAGCTGAGCTCACGTGTGCTTGCGGAGGAATGTAAACACTCACGAGAATGAACGAGTGGAACTCCCATGGCGAATAGAACGGCTTATAGTTAATGAAGAGTGCTTCTAGATCGGGACAGCACATCTTCGTCCCATGATTTCCCCGTTGATTCAGTGTCGCGGTCCACTCTAAACAGCTGAAAGCTCGGCAGCTGAAGCGCGCTGTCCGGAATGGCGTCATTCAGCCAGATTTCCGTGAAGCACAAAGGAGCAGAGTTTGAAAAATTCTTATTTATCTGGGAGAGCAGAAGGAGTTTGTCCGTTTTGTTGGGTAGAGCGCAGAGGTTTGCCAGATGGATGCTAGACAACAGCATTCGAAATCCACGTTCTGATCTTCACAAGCACGCAAGCTCGCTTCCCCCGTCTGCGCATCCTGCGTTTGATCAGTGCCGCTCCACCGACTACAATGTCCACCAAACATCCGAATAATCTAAAACTGGTAGGAGATTTTGTGGTGTGTTCTGCTGAATTTTAAGCAGTTCTTCCCTGGTAAAACTGACCGTGTTTGAGAACCAAAAAACAGGAAAAACTAACAAAAACACTAAAACAACTGGAAAGCAAAGCACCGTGGCTGCCATATGCGGCGCCATCTTGAAGAGACGATTCATAATCATATCATAATCATGATTATTTTGGTCAATTTTGTAATAACAATTATTTAACACGATTATTAGTGGGTCATATAACCAAAAAAAAAAATGTAATGCAAGTCAAAGTATTCAGTTAACAGCCTATTGAAATTGAATAATCAAATGTAAAATAAAACAGCATAGTCTTCACTGTAAGAATTAAACTTCCGTTGTTTCTTATTAAAGCTAAAGACCTTTTAAAAGAACTTCTGTGTAGTGTGTTGCAGTGTGTTATTTTGTCTTTGTCTTTTGTTGTTTAATTAATATTAAGCACACAGTCAGCAGCAGGAATATAGCCCGCTGTCACTCTAAGAGCCACACGGATCCAGTTTACTGTTACACACATATTTTCATTCTCGTTTGTTTAAATTCATTTATTACATAACCGATAAGGGTTTACGTGTCGCATTTGACACATTTTTTGTGTATTTGACCGTTTAGGCACATGCATTCAGCTAAAAGATGATGTCCATGTTCTGTTCCGTCTCTGAGCGCAAGTCTCCTGAGGAACAGCATAAGTTCTCTTTCGCGCTTCTAAAAACATTAATAAATCTAATCAACTTTAATAACTCAAGCATGTCCCATTTTGCAAAAGTCACGGTACATGATTATACAGATTTACACGTGAAAATAGGCTTTAATGGAGGAGTGAAAGTGCACTGCTAGAAAGGGGGTGGAATGGGGCGCAATAATCGTTTTATCACGATTATTATATTTTCATAATTGTCAGCAGTCGAAATCAAAATTTAATTTCGATTAATTGCACAGCCCTAGATCAGAGATAAAAAATAATATAAATACGACTCAGTTTCTTGCACAGACCTAATGTTTAGTTTCTTAAGGCCTCAATGTTTCGTCACGAGCCGCAGGGTTTAATTTGGTTTTGTCTGTGCATGTTTTTTTTTTTGACTCTCAAAGCCGTGGGTCCCATTGACTGCCATTATATGACTGACAGACTGCAACAGTTAAAAATCTTTGTTTGTGTTCTACTGAAGAAACAAAGTCACCAACATCTTGGATGTCCTGGGGGGG
>JAUZSZ010337267.1:0-10230 GCA_034780575.1 Labeobarbus marequensis
AATTGAACAACAAAAATTATCTTTAAAAAACAATGTCACAACATACAGGTAAACTAAAAAATATATTTAAAAAAAAAATCTCTGAAAAAAAAAAACTCCAAAAAATACAATACAAAATACACTCATGATATATGACAATGAACAACAAACATAATCTTTAACAATTTAAATTTTACAACATAATAAATCAAAAATATATATTGTTTTAAAATCTCTGGGAAAAAAGAAAACAAAACATCTCTCCAAAAAATACATCCAAATACACTCATGGCGTTTGTGTTGTTGACGCTCTTTTTTCTCTTAGGGCTCTTGCAGCCCTCTCCCCGCCACGGTCACGTGCGCCTGTGAACCATTTCCCCAGCGCCATTTCCACATCCTTTTGGTTCACATTCTGAGTTATTGCGTTACTCTTCAGTGCACTTAAATACAAGGGAGCATAAGTCAATTTAGCAAGGTTCTTTTTTGCTCCAGCTTGCAACTCTTCATATCATTCAGTTAAGTAACACATTTCCACATGTGGTAAGCTAAAATGTTTCCCCTAGGGTGACATTTACCATGGAGTTTTATGCCTACCTATAACCCTTTTTCCATTACATGTTGAAATTTAGCCTCAAATGCGCACCAGATTTAAGTGACATTAGAAACAGTTTTCCATGAATATATCATGAATTTTCCCAAGGCAACGTCATAGTACCCCTTGGTATGCAAAGGCAAAGTGGGTCTCGCACAGGGCAGCATTTAGGCGAGCTCCGCCACTGCTCAAACATAAAAGATGCAGGGGCAAAACATTACCTTGATATATTTAAAAAGAGAGAACAATATTAGTGCTGTCAAGTGATTTAAAAATTAAATCCCAATTAATCTCATGAATGTCCAAGTTAACTCACAATTAATCTTGATTAATCGCACATTTTTACATGTTTTACATGTTTCGACATGTTCTGGAACACGGGATAGGGAAGCATGAAAATCCACTATAAATATAATTTTAAACGTCCACCAGGAGGCGTGCCAAAGCTGAAAATGTAATCAGTCTCTATGGGTGAATCAGTCAAAAGTCCTGGGCCCCAAAAAAAACCAACCCCGATCTCTGAGCTGATTTACCCTGCAAACAAAAACCCTAGGTTGTGCTTGAGTCCGCAGCCTAAGGAAAGCTATCATCAATGGAGCTCGGATACAGCAATTCACCATGACAACGAGGGAGAAAAGGACGTGCTGCAGCCATTTTTTCATCGGATGTGTCACAAGAAATGCCAAACCGCTGCGGCGCAAGATAGAATGCTCGTTACTTTATTGCATTTACATTCCTACTCTTGACTAGGCTATTTCAAATACAGGGAAACTGTTTCAAATGTGAGAATTCCACTGTTGTGTAGGCTAAATGCAATCCCGCTGTGTTCAGGCATAATAGCAGTTGAAAATGAAATATTTTAAAATATTCTGCTGATGGATTATTCTACTGAAATTGACATTCATATTTGGTGACAACTTCAGGTTTGTGAAACTTCACAAGAACACAGATTTCAGTAGACCTGTGATTGTGAGTACTCTCACCCTTCAGTACTCTTTTGGACAGGGTGACCAGGCAGCTGGATTCAGTGCACCCTCACACCAGGATTTTATTTATGGACTTTTCCTCTGCTTTTAATACTGTACACACAGACACACTATGCGCCGTCTGGTGGAGCTTCAGGTCCATCCAGCACTGATTTTATGGATTAAGGTTTTTTTACAGAATAGCAGGTTTTAGTAAATGGTTTTAAATCCAGTATGCTGTTTTTAAACTCAGGACTCCCACAAGGTTGTGTTTTATCTCCCATTCTCTTCTCTGTCTACACTAATAACATCTCTTGCAGCAGTGAAGGAATGACTCTTTAAATATGCAGACGACATGGCCTTAGTAGCCCATCTGACAGGCACCAATGTGCTGTCTGACTACCATCAGGCAGTTAGCAATCTGGCCAGGACTTTTAAGGCAAGTTTCCTCGAGCTCAACATTGGACAACATTACACTTGCTCAGTACTTAGGAAAGCCACCACCGTCACACAAGACCCCACCCACCCTCTTCACCAATCCTTTCAGTTACTGCCATCAGGTTGCTGTTACAAGGTCCCACTAGCCCGTAAAAATGTTTATAAGAAGTCCTTCATTCCCACTGCCATCACTAAGTTGAATATTCTGAAACCAGCACCTTAACTCCGACCTGTGTTCATTGTTGTTGTTGTCTGGTTATTGTTGTTTGTTACTGTGTACCACTGTGTATTTTTTTTTTCTCTTTTTTTCCAATCTATATATTGTTGAGCCTGTCGAAGACAAATTTCTGTCACTTGTGACAGACAATAAAGTTTTTCTTATCTTATCTCTCCAAGACCATGAATGTTGTTTTAAAAAGTTAACATTTTTGATTTTGACTGCCTTAGTCTTAAACTAATCTTATCGAGAGTCTATGGAGGGGCTCTTACTTCCGTTACTCAATGCCATCGGAATGTTACACTGACGTAGGTCCAAAATGGGTCTATAGGCCTACATTTTATTCGCCAGTGATTTAGGTAGTAGACCTGCACACAGCATAGGCCTACACAATGTTGCTAAAGTGTTGACGGGCCCAAGTATCACTGGACCAGTTCAGTTCACTTTCACATTTTTGAATTTTTTAAACACAAGTGTATTGGAGAAAAGTTGTAGTATACTTTAAAGATAAGACTAACTGTTAAAGTGTGGATTTTGCAGAGAAGAATCCTGATTCTACGGAGAACAATTCTTGAAGCTGATTTCCATTAAGGCAAATTAATGTAATAATTCAAGTCATAAATTTGGCATATTTTGACAAGACACGAAAATGGGCACTACACCCATGCCAGTAGAACGAAACCTACCAAATTTGAGATCGATTGGGCGAGTGGTTAGAGAGTTGCATGTGGAAAAGACCAGTGGTTATAAGGCTGAAATTGTCCATAATGTTATGTTAAAATGTTGATAATCTCCAACTAAATTGTGTTTTGACAAACTACTGTATCATTTAACTTTGGATAAATAAAAGAAAGGCCAAAGACAAGTTTCACTGAGCAAATAAAAAACTGAATTTACAATAGAAAACTTCAAAAAGACGCAGATCTTTGAAGCACAGCTTGCCCATCCGTCCGGTCACGTTGTACTGCCGTTGCAGTTCTGGCACCATCAGGAACTTCATCATCCTCCTGGTGGCATCTTCTAGTGAGGAACCCCCTATGTCTGCAACCATGGCAACCTTAAGAGTATACAGTAATAGAGCACAGTAAATTTAAAGTCACAGGATCAGAAAACACCATATTAAGTCAGTAAATATCATAAAATATTCTCTGTCCCCATTACATAGCCAAACACCCCCCCACTCCTATATGAACTGGTTTACCATATTGTTCTGCTGCTAGACAACTCATCCTCAAAATATTCATCAATGACCAAGAGCTGTTGCACTTATTCTACTGTCATTGTAATCAGTAATTCGCTTTAAACCTGGCATCCTTATTTTTGGCATGTCAATAATAATAATAATAATAATAATAATAAGTGTTAAACCAATTATGTGCTTGATAGCATAAAATACCAGTTCCCTAAAACCTACAAGGTTACGGTCTATAGGCCATATTCACAATGCCAGTCTTCCCTTTTCAGCATAGAGCTTCACAGCCAAACTGCCTCAAGGGGGTGATCTACTACAGAATGACCATGATTATGTCCATGGGGAAATGAAGACATTTTTCATCAAGCATAATTTTGTGTAGAAGTCCACCCTCAATATTTTTGACTGGAAGTTATTTTGGCACTTTCCAGTAGGGGTGTGCCAAAAAGTCGATAAAGATCTTGATACGACACGTGACGATTCGATTAAGATTCTTAAACTCTTGATAATCGACTATGAATAGCCTATACAAACACGCGGAGCAAAAATAACAGGTGGCACCCCAACAATCTCATTACCTCAATCACTACGTAGTTTATATTAGAGATTTTTCAGGTTCAACAGCAGACAAAAGCCAGAAGAGGGCGCTGGCCACATAAATATTTTTTAGGTTATTGTATATTGTTCTGATGTGTGTCAAGTTGTACAAGACTGTGTTTTGTGAAAGTAATGATATAATATTTCATTCATAATTTTAGTTTTATGCACTTAAAAGTATTGAATATAAAAATCGAAAATCGCATCGCAATATTTGTCAGAAAAACCGCAATTAGGTCAAAATTGTGCACCCCGCCAAACGCTATGGCGATTTCAATCAGTAGTCATGTAATGTTGAAGTCTTGTACGACTATATTGTTTGTGATCCCTATGCCTACCACACTTCTTTTACACCAGTCAAATTGGTGGAAATCGGAGATGTTGTTGGGGTTATCCGGTTGTTGAGGGGGTGGGTTGCTGAGTGAAAATATCACTGTGGGTCCTCAATCCTGCGTTCGGAAAAATGCCTATTATAACACGGGAGTCAATGGGCAAATCAGCATTGTTTTCCCCCAATATGGTGCACGTGGCGGGGGCGGGAGCAAGGCTGTTGGGGCGTATCCAATTTTGCCGACTGTAGCTATACAAGTATAATGGTCTTAATAACTTGTCTATTTAGCAAAGGACTGTTTTGCTGAAGACAATTACCATCAGATTTGCAATTAAGATTAGTCAATGCAGCAGTGAACTGATGTTCAAGTATACTTAAAGTCTCTTCCGTATTGGGACTACATGTAGGTGAAAAATGTTAAGTTGTAGCAGACATGGTTGATTTGTTATACATTTTCAAAGTTTTGAAGCAACCTGGCATGGGACTTGAACTCTGCAAAGTTTAGTGATTCATTATGCATGGGATGGATTTTGTCAGAAGAAAAAGAAAACACAGGAAAACAATAGGATCTGGCCCCCAAAAACTTACCACTGCAGACATGAATTCAGGGTCTGAGAGCTTCTCATTCATGTCGATAATGTCCTCAACGTTGGCCAGGGGGAAAACAGCACCATCTGGTATCGCCATGACTGGCATGGAATCTTTTTTGAGCAGTGTGTTTAGCATCTGCCCATGCAGCTTCAGTGTGTCCTTCACTTCTTCTAGCAATGTCACTAGTGTGATGAACATTGCTCCATCAATTTTTTGGGGGGCTAAACTTTGGCCACGCAGTAACTGGGCTGCTCTGTGACCAGGAGACGGGGTGGGGCTGCCGCCAAGTAGGCTCATGCTGAGGTCACTTGTGGGGGACCCACAGGGGTTTTTCTGGGTCAGACTCTGAATTGCTGGGCTGACACTGGTTACCTATACAATTTGGAAGCAGAAACTTTGACTTTAAGGAACATTTCAATACCTCTAAACGAAAACAAAAAAACTAATACAAATACTGAAATGGCAGATTTACAAGCTCATAATGCATTGTAACATAAGGCGTTGGGAACTCGCTCACCCTCCCAGAAATGTTGGGGCTGCTCCCCTGCGGGATCCGCTCCTCTGGGATCTGCTCCGCCTCCCGTGGACATGGGTGCTGCTTCCCCTGCGGGATCCCTGGGACCTGCTCCGCCACCCGGAAATGTGAGGGCTGCTTAGTCCCCTCTGGGACACAAGAGGGCTGCGGCTTCCCCTCTGGGACACACGAGGGCTCCTAAGTCCCCTCTGGGACACACGAGGGCTGCGGCTTCCCCTCTGGGACACACGAGGGCTGCGGCTTCCCCTGTGAGACACATGAGGGCTGCGGCTTCCCCTCTGGGACACACGAGGGCTGCGGCTTCCCCCATGAGACACATGAGGGCTGCTGAGTCCCCTCTGGGACACGTGAGGGCTGTGGCTTCTCCTCTGGGACACATGAGGGCTGCAGCATCGCCTCTGCACAATATGAAAGCAGAAGTACAGCATTAACACCATTTCAATATCCTAAGAGGAAGAAATACCGGTAACACTACAGCAAATTAAAAACACAACACTACCATTAAATAACTAGACCAACACATCATAGGTCAAAGACCGGGGTCTTGTAGCGCAATGTCAGTGGTTAATGGTGATTTGCAGGGTTTGCGGCTAGATTGGCTTAATCGGATTGATGCTGACTTCTGTGCTGCAGGGAACATTGTTCCGTCTCAGCTTAGGATACTTAGACTAGCCTACTTTTTTACATGATGTCACCAAAGGCTGTTGCAGAGCTTTAGAAGTTAAGGAGCTTTATGATTCTGCAGAAATATAGGCTACTTTGTCGAAATACAAATTGCAGAAATTTAGCCATCGTGTAGGTTGCTTTAATTAAACCATACAAGTCTGCAGATTCACATTTCAATAACTATCGGCTTTCATTGGAAGATTAGGCTACTGAAATCGAGTTTGCCTTTTACCAGAGCTAAGGATCTTTATCATTGGGCGACAAAACGTAGCCTAGGCCAATGGTTCTTATCCTGGGGATTGCGACCCCCAAGGGGGTTGCAAGACGTTTCCGATGGGTCGCGAAATGCTCTCCATGTATATTGTTGAGCAAGAGAAAATGAAGATTTGAATAAGGTGTCTTAAAATATTAATGTCTTACAATATAGCCTACTGAATGAACGAAACAGCATTTCAGAATTTTCTGTCTGACACTATAAACAATCGAATGCAAAGAGACAATGTATCTTATCGTAGGCGACGTTTTCAGCATGTGATATTTCCCCTCTGTGACAGAATGCTGCAGATTCCCCTTAATTTGTGAATGGATAAGCTATTCTCTGACAAAAAAGTTTTAACCACTGGCTAGGCGATATGCGGACTATCACTCGAAAGTCAATGGATGGGTCAGTGCATCAATTAAATTAAAAATAAATTAAATCCTGACCATATAGCCTACTATATCTACATTTCTCATCGAAGGAGGGACATTTTCACTTCTCCATTTGTAGGCCAATATACCTATTGTAGGTCTTGTTTTACTTAATCACTTCACTTAATCACTAACCCTGTTTTTTGTCCGGGCTTCACCTGCACCCCACATTTTCTTAGACACAAATGCCTCGGGAGGAGTAGGTGGCAAGACATCTCCTTCAATGTCCGTTTCCTCCTCACTGGAAGCCAGCAGGGGTTTTGGTGCTCTATATTCAGTTAAAAGCATACATTTAAACTTTTACAATAGAATACACTGAAAAAATCAGTTAGAGGTGTTTGTTTTGCCCCTTTTCCACTGCACATTTTCGTAACGGCTCCACACGGCACGGCACGCTTTATTTGTGTTTCTACTCGGGGGGGGGAGACCCGGGACCCGGGACCCATTACGATTTTTCGCAGGCATATCATCACCATCTGTCTGTAAGTCAGACGTTGCCTCCGCTTTTTTACATTTTTTGCGAGCAGCCTTGAAAGTGTCTTAATAACAAAAGGAAAAAGGGTATTAGTATGCAATCTATGCTGACCGTGATAAAAGAAATCATTTTGGTATTTGCAACTATAAATAATCTCAAATGCCTGGAGTTGAGTAAACATGAAAAAATATTGTTTACCATTTATGATGACTGATGTTGGTTCAGAAAAAGACAATTGAATATAGAAATCACAATTTTACAGCCTAAATTTGAAAAGTACATTATTGGCACTTATAGAAATTGATGCCTTATTGACATTGAGCTAGACAGATGACAGACAGAGTATTTGTCAAATTCAGAAAAGAACCTCTTACCTGCCCATCCAAGTACTCTGATGGAGTATTTCGGCCACGATTCCTCTGGCTTCTGTCGGTCCTTGACAGCCTTGGTTACATTACGGCCTGATGGCCAGAAACACTCATTTTGTTCTTCGGTCATCCAACATGTTGGAATTATATCCACCACAGATTGGCCATCATAGGTCTCGTCAATAAACTCGACAACACAGTACAGGGGCATGCTGCAAAGTTCATAATGGTTACTGATTGTGTAATTGGACAAATGCAACAGCTCCATCCTGCAATGGCAGAAGTATTAGTCTCTCAGTTAAATCTGTGACTGACACACCATGCAGCTGGTGAGACAGCCGTGTCACTGTTCTAATCCCCACACACGTTGACTCAATAGGGTAGTTGTAAAAGCTGCCTTCTTTTTCATAAAACTGACAGACTGCGTACATACCCCCTGAGACCAACTCAACAATGTTCCGCACCACAGCAACTTTGCCCTTAACATTAAAACAATTGCTGCCTTCACGACGAGAAATGATATTCCCCTCATGTCTGTACTTCATGTACTGCATGCGGACAGGAACATCAGGGAGAGTCGGACCTGAGAAATGTGGTTGTAGAGGCTTATTTGCCCTCTCTTTTCCACTTTTAAGGGAGAGTGAACGCTGCTTTTCACTGAGACGTCTTACGAGTTGTTGAACTGCGCCTTGGGGCCGTCTCACTAGCCGCTTCATAGTCCCCAGATGGTTTTCGAAAGGGAAACATGACACGTTGTCTAGGGCACCAAAGTTTCTGGCATCATCAGCAAGATGGATGAGTGAGTGAGTGTTATAGACTAGCTGCTCTGATCCATATATCTGTCCAAAATTTGTCACATAACATTTCAGTAGCTTGTCTGCATATTCACAGTGCTCAGAGCACAAGGCTGGACTGAGAAGTATCCTCATTGCAACTGAGAGTAGCATAAAGTTTTTGTACAGCCTTGTTGGTAGGCGTCCTTTCAGTACCACAGGACCTGTGTACAACAGAAACTGCCGATATTCAGTGGCCTTCCAATTTCTGTATTCTCGAAGTGACCTTGGCTTACGTGAAAAATTCTGTGGGAGATTTGCCCTGATTGATTCTAAGTGATCAGAAATCATGTTGATTGTGGAAGCAGAAAGACGACTACTTAAAGGTCCCTTGGTCCAAAGATGTACAATTCTTCTAACATGTCCTAAGCATACCAAATGCATATAGTCAAGGACAAAGCTTGAGACCATTGTAATGCCAAGCTCTTGTAGCGGTGAGACTATATCATTATGGTGATGTTCACTATCAAGCTGCTGATCAAAGGTCAAATCTGTCCGAAGCGGTGCAGTCAATTCTGGAAACACAACTGTACCTAAATGAACCCCATACTCAGTACATCGCTCGCAGCCGCTGTAGCCAGTGTGACCTTTGATGCATTTCAAGTAGGCACGAGCAGGTGCATCACAGATAAATGCATCTGGAAGAGCAACATTGTAATGTCTTTCATTGTATTCTAGACCATCACGCATTAATAGCTTCAACTCCTCAATGAAATCCTTCAGGTATTCATGAACCGATTGAGGCTTTGTTGGGCCTGCAAACAGACCAATGACACCAACATTAGCTCTGGGAAGTTCCTTGATCTTAGCCAGAATAGGCCATAACTCCTGTTTAGAGCTGCCTGAGAGGGGTATACCATCAATGTTAATGCGCAGTGTTATAGTGTCTACTGAGGAATGTGCTTCCTGTGACAGCGCTGAAATGATTAAGTTAGACACTCCAATATGGCAGTAGCATCCATTTCCGATATCTTTGATTTCGTAGGTTGTTGAGGTTGACAAAAGAGTTCTTGGATCTTTTGGTAACTCTAAGCCACACTGCACTAATAAGTGCAACAACTCTGACAGGGCACTATGTGAAATATTGTGATTTACTGCCCAGTCTCCCAATTTCCTTGTAATGTCACTAAAGCTACAAGGGTCGGATTTGTCAACTGTGCTTTCCGAATCAGTCTGATCATTTGTGGCTTCAAAACTGTGTTTGGAAACAACTTCAGAATGTGATTCTTCATCACTCTGAGACCCCAACTCTTCACTATGATGTCCACAGATCTGTCTGTCATTTGAATTGTTATTTCCATGAGACGTCAACTCTTCCTCTGATGCAATGAAATCCATATTTGTTGGCACAATGTCCTCGTCATTATGGCAGTCTTCCAAAAACTTCAAGTGCTCCTGTACTTTCATTTTAACACGTCTTCGTTTAGTCCAACGACTGTCATCATAATCCATTTTTCTTTTTGATCTGTAACAGACAAAGCTTTTGTACTCAAACCGACAGACATATTGAGGTGTTTAAGTTAAAGACCTGCTGACTGTCACACACGTGTGTGTGAAATTAATTCTGGCTCAGAGATAATATATTCCAATATCCAAAGATCGTGACACATCCTTAATCTGCGATGGTCTGTTTAAAGGAGTCATAAGATTATGGCCAAAACTGATACTACAATCATGTTTAATTTCAAGATGGCGCCGATCATGGCAGCTATTGTGCGTTGCTCTTCAGTGTTTGTACTGTTTTTGTTTGTTTTTCCTGTT
>JAUZSZ010337367.1:0-10212 GCA_034780575.1 Labeobarbus marequensis
GGAAAGGGAACGTAGGGCAGAATTTACGTATAAATAAATGGACAATTTTTATGATGTAGGCCGAAAATGAGCTTCCCCTCTTTGAAAGACCAGCAGCCGCCACTGGTTCACAGAGTACGAAAGTCCATACCTTGTAGACACAGCATACTGTTCAACTCAGTCCAAACACATAAACCAATAATTTGGCAAGCTGAAGCACGATCCAAAACGGTCAAAAACTGTGTGCTTCCCTACTACCAATACACACCTGCTGTCTCATTAACCAAATACCCTAATATATTATTTCCAGTGCGCCACCCAATGGACAAACACATAATTGCATTCAAATGGCTCCTACACACCGGCCCCTTAATTGATTATGGCATGATGACATAATTACACATTTATACAAAATGGAGCCTTACATACCAAATCACAATTTGTACCAAAGGTATATAAAAAACAGTAAATTCAAATATTAGACTACTGTATACCCTATTTAGTCTGTTGCTTCTAATAGGAGGCAAAGCTTATTAACTGGACGTTCCAATATGTTACATTTGGTTTGAACTTTTACTGAACGAACTAAACCTCTGTTGTCTGGGTAAGTCTCCATGACTCTTCCAAGAAGCCATGAGCCACGTGGTGCTGTAGAATCAGCAATAATCACGATGTCTCCAAGAGTAAGATTTCTACGTTCTTTGTTCCATTTCTGTCGCTCTTGCAACAAGGGTAGGTATTCACGTACCCACCTTTTCCAGAAGAGATCCGCAATATATTGCACTTGTCTCCATCTCCTTTTGGCATACAAATCAGATCTTTCAAACAAACCAGGCGGCAATGCAGGATTTCCTTTCATAAGCAGAAGATGATTTGGTGTAAGAGCTTCCAAATCATTAGGATCGTTGGATAGCTTAGAAATAGGTCGATCATTCAAAATTGCTTCTGCTTCACACAATACAGTTTACAGTGCTTCGTCATCCAATGTTTGTTGTTGAAGGACTGTACATAGAATCTGTCTCACCATTCGAATTACGCTCCCATATTCCTCCGAAATGAGAGCTTGAAGGTGGATTAAAATTCCAATGAACTCCCTTCTGCAATAAGGCTCTTTGAATCTTTTCATTGTTTAATGCAGTGAGTGCCTCTCTTAGCTCCCGCTCAGCACCAATGAAATTCATCCCATTATCAGATCTCATTCGAGAGACCCGTCCACGACGACAGACAAACCTACACAAGGCATTGATGCATGAGTCCGTATCGAGTGAGTATGCCATTTCCAAATGGACAGCTCTACTTGCCACACAAGTAAAAATTACTCCATAGCGTTTCACTTTACTCCGTCCCCTTTTTACTTCGATGGGGCCAAAAAAATCCACTCCTACATTAGTAAACGGTGGTAAATCAGGGGTGATCCTTTCCACTGGAAGATCTTCTGCCATCTTCTGTTCACCCAATTTTCCCTTATAACGTCTACAGATGACACATTTGGAAATGATTTTTCTTGCAACAGAGTTGGCATTTGTAATCCAGTACTTGCACCGGAGTTTGGAAACCATCTGATTTCTGCCACCATGACCCACCTGTTCATGAATGTCTCGAAGTATGAGATGTGACACATGCTGATCCTTCGATAACAAGATGGGATTTTTCCTTTCACTTGGCATAGCTGACTTACCAAGTCTTCCTCCGACTAGCAGCAGTCCATCATGCAACACAGGATCCAAACTATAGACAGAGCTGTTTCTTTTAACATCAATACTTCCATCCTTGAGTTCAGCAATTTCCTCTTGAAATTGTTCCTGTTGGCTGAAACAAATGATGCTAATCTCAGCCTTATACAGATCCTCCACAGTCAAACTTTGTCTGCCCAGAGATGCTTTAAATTCCTGTAATTTTGCATTTACAGCAACACTGTCAAACTGCTGCAAAGATAACTCCTTTCGTTTACGACTCAGCTCCAACAGAAATTTCCGCAGTTTCAAAACCCAGGCAACTGCAACTTTCAGGCGTTTCCACTCTGAGAAGTAATGGAGAAATTGACTTGTGGCATTTGGTCCATTCTGCAAGACCACAGCATTTACCTTTAACTCCTTTTTGACTTCTGGGTCATCATCAGTCAAAGTCAAATCACTTGTGGGGAACTGTATATCACTCTGCTTCCAAAGAAAACTGGGACCATCAATCCATCCCTTATTGCTCAGAAAATATTCCACTTTCAACCCACGAGATGCATCATCTGCAGGATTTTCTTTAGTGGGCATATATCTCCACTGTTGAGGTTGCGTTGCATCTCTTATATAAGACACTCTATCAGCGACGAATGTATGAAACTGTTTGTCCTCGTTCTAAATATAATTGAGGACAGTTGTGCTATCGGTCCAAAAGACCGAATCTTCCAATGGAAGTTGCAACTCCTTCTTCAGCATGATGTCAACCTTGACAGCCAAGACAGCCGCTGCAAGTTCCAAACGAGGTATGGTCACAGGTTTCAACAGTGTTACTCTAGACTTACCCAGCAAGAAAGCTACATGTACCATGTTTGCACTGTTCAGCATCTCCAAATAGGAAACTGTGCCATAACCAGCTTCACAAGCATCAGCAAAGTGATGTTAACAAGCATGAGTGGGCAGTCCAAAATCCATGGGTTTATACATCTGTTGACCTGGAACTCTGCAACTTTATCCAACTCGAAAATCCAGTGGTTCCATTGCTTCTGGAAGACTGATGGTATAGTATCATCCCAGCCCAAAGTCTGTCTGCACAACTCCTGTAAAAGTACTTTAGCAGGCAGAACAAGCGGAGCAATAAAACCCAAAGGATCATAGACAGAGCTTACCACAGATAGAATGCCTCGCCTTGTGCAAGGTTGATTTTTCAAGGAAATCTTGAATTGAAAGGTGTCAGCTTCCACACTCCACTGAAGACCTAAAGCTCTTTCAACAGGCAATTTGTCTCGATCCAGATCCAACTGCTGTATATCCTTGGCTTGGTTTTCCTCAGAGACTGACTGCAACACCTTGCGACTATTGCTGATCCACTTTGCTAAACGGAAACCTCCTTTCTGACACAGAGAGGTGAGATTTTTAATCATAGAGATGGCCACTTCCTCTGATGGTATGCTCTTCAAACAATCATCCACATAAAAGTTATCATTGACCGTTTCAATGACTTCTGATGGAAAGTCAGCTCATTGTCCTTTGCTATTTGTTTCAAGGCGTAGCATGCACAGCTTGGAGAAGACACGGCTCCAAAAAGGTGAACTGTCATCCTGAATGTAATGGGCTCTTTAGTCGATTCTCCACCAGGCCACCACAAGAAACGAAGAAATTCAACGTCTTCCACAGCCACTTTAACTTGATGGAACATTGCTTCAATGTCCGCCATGAAGGCTACTGGTTCTTGCCTGAATTTCAGCAATACACCTACCAAAGAATTGGTAAGATTAGGGCCTTGCAGCAATTGACTATTAAGTGATGTTCCTTTATATTTTGCTCCACAGTCGAACACAACTCTCAATGATCCCTTCTTGGGATGAAACACCCCGTGGTGAGGAATGTACCAAACTTTGCCATCCTCACGATCAAGTTGGTGATCTGGTACCTTTTCAGCATAGCCTTTGTGTACAACATCAGAAAGAAAATGAGTATACCTCTCATGAAACTCTTGGTTTCCTTCCAATTTCCTTTTCAGACCATGCAGTCATTGCTTAGCAACACAGAGGTTGTCAGGTAGTGTGACATCATCAGTCTTGAATGGTAATCTTAGGCTGTAATGTCCATCCTGGAGCATGACTGTACTGTTCATTATGCTCATAAACCGAAGATCTTCCCTTGACATTTCTCTTTCATCAGCAGTCCTTTCGCTGAAATCATGATTGAACTGATTGTTAAGCAGCTCTTCCAATTTAACAACAGAAATTCTGTTAACAGTAACAGCAGAATGCCCAGCTTCATTCTTGTAGTCACTGTTTCCCTCCACAGTCCCATTGACAACCCATCCCAATAGGGTTTTAATGGCAAATGGCCCATTACCATGACTGTTTATGATCTCATATGGTTCCATCACATTAGCTGCATTAGTTCCAATCAGTAAATCAACACCTGCTTGAATGTATGGTATCTTTACCTTGTCCAAGTATGACCACTTCGATAACTCCTCTTGAGTAATGATGTTCTCAGAGCTAACAGGCATATTTTGCTGTGTGTAGACAGCAGGAAGTGGGAAGAAATGGTTGGTGTTTATGCCACTGATTTCCAGTCCATCAATAACACTGCAGGACACAGACTGTTCCTGACCCATGGTGCGAAGAAGAATATTGACCTTCTTTCCACTCAGATTTAACTCATTCCTTAAATGTTCTGAACAAAAGGTTGCGGAACTTCCCGGGTCCAGAAAAGCATATGTCCGCATCACTTTGTTACCTTTAACAGCTTTGACTTGGACTGGTATGATTGACATAAGACACCTCTCATTACCAGCCCCTGTGTGACCACAAGTTTGAGTAGACACTACTTTGCGCTTTTCCTCTGGCTCTTTTACAGTTACCTCCTTGAAATATATATGCAGGATTGTGGGGTGTGTTTCTCCACAATTGTCACAATTCAGACGATTCTCACATTCCTTACTAAAATGTCCAGTCCTTAAACAACCAAAACAAATTCCTTTAGCTTTCAGGAATTCAATCTTTTCTCGTTGAGTCCTTTTCTTCAAAGCAAAACACCTTTCCAATGGATGCTGCTTTGTACAAAACAAACAGTTTCCATTAAACTTAAACACAGGACAAAATCTTTGCTGTGATGAAGTATTGCTAGACTTTTTAACTGCAACAGGAGCAGCAATGTCAGTGGCAAAACTATTTCTTGTAAAGGTTTGGCGGGTTTGACCTTTGGATTTACCTGTGCCATGTTTGTCTTGTATCTCTCCAAACACAGGATCAGATGCCATCTTAACCTGTTTTTCAATGAACTCAACAACATCAGAGAACTTTGCCCTGCCGTGACTAGTCTCCATAATCTCACAAGCCTTAGCTCTCCATTGCTCTCTCAGCTTGTAAGGCAACTTCATTACCACCATTTTCATGTTGCTAGGCATATTAAGTTCTTGCATATATGAGAATTCGTCCATTGTGTTGCAACATGTCCGCAAAAACAAAGCATAAGCCTGTAATCCCTGCACGTCTTCAACCTTCAAAGTGGGCCAACCCAAGGCTTTCTCCATATAGGCAGTAGACACCTTAAACTCATTACCAAAATGTTCCTTTAGTAACCTTTTGGCCAATGCATAGCCTCTGTCCACGGCCATATGTTGGCAACTGCGGACCAGGTCTTTAGGCTGTCCTTTTGTAAACTGTGAGGAAATACAAGTGATCCTTATTGTTGGTTGTTTTCTGCTCAACGCCATGTTCAAACGCTCTGATGAATGGAATATATTGCAATGGGTCACCATCAAAGACTGGAATCTCCCTTTTTGGTAAAACGCAAGGATTTACTTGCTGTTGAACAAGATAAGTTGTTAATTCCTCTTGCCTTTTCAGGACTTCAAGCAGTGGATCACCTGGAGGTGGAAGAACGTGTGTAACATGATGGATTCCCAAGTTATCATGTTGCGTTTGAGCAGAATAATGGAAATTAGATTGTTCAGATGTGTGGAATATTTGTTGATCATTCCATCTATTCCTCTGATTCTGAGTTACATCTTGTGATGCAGAAACACCAGCTGCTCCAGCTGTATTCACTGGCATTGAAATCACAGGCACATATTCGTTTGCATTGGGATTTAAACATTTTGACCGAGAACAATCAAAACTGAGGTTATCAGGTGCATTGACCACACTTTTTTCACTCTTCTTTGATTTTGAAGTTGAACTTGTACTATGAGAACATTTGCTTTGATTATCAGACTTTTGCAATACAGTGATCTTTGCTGTTGAAGCTGCTATTTGAGCATCCAATTCCAATTGCTCCTTTTTCCGTCTCAATTCCTCCTCCTGAGCTTCAATGGCATGTTTAGCTTTCAGTGCAGCAGCACGTGCCATAAGTGCGGCCTTTTCCGCCTCTGCTTGTATACATGCAGATGATATTGACGAACTACTACTACGTGAACTGCGTTTACTATGTTTAGAGGTAGCATGAGACACATTTGAGACACTGTCTCCAGGACCAACATCACCCTCTACATTGCTTACTTCAGATATTTTCTGACCTTCTGGCTTGTCTGATAACCATTTATTTACACGGTCAATTAACTCATTGTTTGGTATCATCTTTGCTTTGAACCATATTTCATGTTTTTCAGCCTCTTCAACAGGTAAAATAACCAACAGTGACTCATGAGTATCTTTAGCCTCTGAACACAACCTCTTAAAATCTTCAAAGGCCAAACGTACCTCAGGCTCGTATTCTTTGTCATCATATATTAACCTGTTAATTGACTATTAGTTTCTGAGCCTTATTTAATTTTGCCTTTCTTAACTTTTGCAAGTTGTCAAGTTTTTCTACCAAAGCTTTAGCTGTTAATTTAACTGGTCTTTTTTCTCTTTCAGACTCGTTTTCAACACTAGGCAAACTTTGCTTTGACACAATAACCCCTTCAGAATTCATACACTTTTCATTTTCCATTTTGCAAACAGTTGTGAACAAACAGAATTAATATACAAAGCAATGTCAGTCAATCTTTGGCAACTAATGCATTGGATTTACGCTTGACCCCGATTGTGTGCACACATAATTTCATATGGCCATTGTGATGTTGCAACAAACATACCTATAATTCAGTCGATCAGGCCTGACGAGACGAGCGTGCAGCATAAATCCAAAGACAAATCCAGCAGATGAGAAGAAATACAATCCAAAGCGAATCCACCAAGTCAAATCCAAAAGGAAGAAATGCTGTCCTCACGTGCAACAACAAGTCTATATCCAAACGAACGACGTCCTTCTGTCCATAGAAGCAAATGCCTTGACTTCAATCCAGTGATGAATCTTCCAGCGTCCACGAAACGAATCCACACTGGGTTGGAGGCTTCGTTGAATGCGAATTCTTATCTCAAAGTAGTGGCGTTCACATGCAACATACACGCACAGGAAGCAAGTTCTCCAAGCTCACTAGTGAAGCAGAGTTTTTGACTTATGTAGCGGCTTCCACTAAGACGCTAGTATTGGTAATAGGAGCGAGCAAGTAATTGACGCGTAAAAAGTCCATGCAAAACCCAAGTAAAATGCATAGTGTCGTTTATTGTGCTCCAATGAATAAACATTTCTTCCAATTAGCTTCCTGTGGTGTCATTTTGCCTAGTTCACAGAGTATGAAAGTCCATACCTTGTAGACACAGCATACTGTTCAACTCAGTGCAAACACATAATCCAATAATTTGGCAAGCTGAAGCACGATCCAAAACGGTCAAAAACTGTGTGCTTCCCTGCTACCAATACACACCTGCTGCCTCATTAACCAAATACCCTAATATACTATTTCCAGTGTGCCACCCAATGGACAAACACATAATTGCATTCAAATGGCTCCTACACCGTTGAATGTATATTTAATGTTAGACCACTTAAGGTTTAAATTGTATTTATGTACGTGTTTTCTCAAGGCAGAGTTATTTTCATCAAATCCTTTTTTTAACCTTGTATCATTTTTGTGCTGACTGATTGAAGTAAGTACTTCAAGAGCGATGAATGTGAAGTGTTTATTTTAATTTTAAAACAAATAGGCAACAGATGCTGGGAAATTGCATTTCTTATTGGTCTTTACCTCCAATGCCACTCTCTAGAAATGCTCTCATGGAGCAGGTGGCCAGTTTTATGCATGTGCGTGTGTGTGTGTGTGTGTGAAAGGCAGAGAATGCTCTTCGGAAATGTATTTTCCAGTCTTCTGGCTCAGCATCCTGTGGGGTGAGGCAGGACAGTTTTTCTCAAAGCAATGAAAAATATCTAGTGTGCCTGGGGGAGTATATAGTCTGTATTGTTACATAATGCTGTAAAAGCCTTTGAGGAACAACCAGTTGACCCTTTAGCTGGTGGTAACAGGTCTTATTAAACCGCACTGTGGTTAGTGAACCTTGACAGACTCTTTCCCCACAGGATAAACACAATACACACCAGCCATAAAGGGATTTTTGGTACTTGTTAAAGATCACCATTTCCTGCTGAACTAACATGCTCGTCTCTCCCACCATAACAAGACCAGTCTACGTCTTAAAATGAAAATTATTTCTGTGATGGCAAAGCTGAATTTTTACCAGACATGTTTCTGTGATGCATTTGTTTCAGGAATTTTTAATTAATGATAAAAAGAAGTTGCAAATAATGTTTGTAACATTAGAAATATCTATAAACTGTCGCTTTGCTTGATAAAAGTATTAATTTCTTAAAAGAAAATCTTACTGGCCCTAACTTTTGAATGGAAGTGTGAATAATATTAATACATTCATTTCATATATTTAAACAAATTTGTCTTGCTTCTGTATGATAAAAGCAATTAAGAACCACCAATGTAATGACCACTTAAACCAGCCAAGCTCTGAATGGGCAAGCTCTGTTACAGCTGTGGCAGAGCCATCTGTCCCTCTGTTGTCTCTTCAGAACTCTGAGGTACGTGCCTGCAGAGTGACCTGTGTCTATTAATACATTCGACGACTGTGTGATGTTTGTATTCAGGCGCATTAGGGGGTCGTTTCTTTCACATAGTCGGTTTCCTCCTTGTGTTTAGGGAGGGGCCAATTCCTGGTGCCATCTGTCAGGGGGAAATGAATATGTCGTATGGGCAGGACAACATCGCATTCATATATATGAATGCATAGGTTGGTTGATTGCAATAGCTGTGGGGACCGAACCATCCCCAATAAAGTCTGTTGTGCCAAAACGGTCCTCTGACGTCTGAAACCCTGTCATTATTTTCACAATATGTTCTCCCGCGTTAGATGGTGGAAGGCAGTTGTTATGCCGAAATTGTTTTCCACGTACTCTGGCCTCCACAAATATGGGCAATCGTGGCTCCAGTTACCATTAGTCACTGCCGAATAGCAGCATGGGGACGGCTTGCCTCCTCATTACTATAAGAACAAGTCAGAAGGTCACTTCCCTCTCTGAACCAAAACAGGTATGTGCACATAATCACTTCCTATTTCAATTACACGCTTAATTCATCCGGTCCACTTGGGAGAAGCATCAAGAAGTCAATTGGCACTATCTAGCATTATTAGAGGTGTGTGTCCTGGTTAGGTTTTAAATGATTTCTCAAAACAACATCCTGGAGAAAATGACACTATGCTCAGTTTAGTAACCTTTTTTGACTCAAATGAAGCTTTTACACTGCCTGGCCAAAAAAAGTTGCTGTCTGGATTTAAATAAGCAAAGATTTTAGGACTGAATCATTATTGCAGTGATTAATTTAATTGTGGCACATTGTGTGTTTGGCAACAGTTCTTTTAACTCTAACTGATGCAGTGCGTAACTTTTTATTTCTCATACAGTCATGTCAGAAAACGTCACCATGTACATATTCCAGGATGACAATTTCAAGATTCATCAGATTCAAATTGTGAAAGACTGGCCACCACAAAGACTTGACCTTAACCCCATTGAAAGTCTGTAGGATGTGCTGGAGTCAACTATACACTGCTTGGCCAAAAATAAGTTGCACACTCTAAATATTTAGTTGGACTGCCTTTAGCTTTGATTATATTGTGCATTCGTTGTGGCATTGTTTTGACAACATTATGCAACATCACAACATTCATTTCCATCAAGAGTTGCATCAGTTTTTGGCTGAGATCTTGTATTGACAATGGGAGAGTCAAACCACTCTGTAAAGTTGATTCCAGCACATCTTAAAGACTTTCAGTAGGGTTAACCTCAGGACTCTGTGGCAGCCAGTTCATACAAGAAAATGATTCCTCATGTTCACTGAACCACTATTTCACAATTTGAGTTCAATGAATCTGGACATCGTCATCCTGGAATATGTAAAAGTTTCTTTATGGTGAATCAAACACACAGCGCTATCAGTTTAGCCCAATTCATGAACATATGGAGTTTTTTTTTTTTTTTTTGTGAATTGGAAAGTTACTTCTCTGCTAACTCAGAGGTCTTCTGAGAAATCCAATACATCCAGTTGTCTGGGATTGCGGTTTTATTTTCCACAACACTTTTCTTGTTTATTTGGACTTTTGTTGAGTACAGTAACTCTTTTCTTGTGGTGCATGGATTCTCTGAATTCCCACTTCCC
>JAUZSZ010337422.1:0-10203 GCA_034780575.1 Labeobarbus marequensis
CTGCACGAACCAATGGACGTGCAGTTTCACTGCGTGATTGAAAAGGCTTCAGTGAAGAGGAAAAAAGGAGTTTTTCCATACAGCGTCTTACGACGCAGTACAAGTGAAATCTCGTCAGGGAACCATGATCACTGGTGTTGCTAGCAACATACTCTACTGATGAGCTATGGAGGGAAGATTTTTAAGAGAGCTGTGACACATCTGTTACCAAGTGATGAAGAGTTTTATATGTGCCCCTTCCTCTGTTGTGAAGTGATAGTTACTCTGTCTGAAATCAAGAGCCGCCAGAGTTATTGTAGGAGTTATTATAATTTCTGGTGTTTTATCGATGTGTTTTTGCTACATCAACGAGGTTGACTGTGCAGAAGACACAGATGGACTCACAGGCGGATCGTTTCACAACATGAAAGCAACGCCACCACAGAGCTAATTCCTGGAGAGTTGACACATCCATGTGTGTTTGTGTGTGATGGGGGTGTCTGAGAGAGAATCAAAGTCATGAAAGTGTCGGTCATGATGGAGCAGCCTGATAAATTCACCTTGTTTTGTTCCCGAGTTGTCTTCTGTGTGCTCCTAATACACTGTCCTGTCTAATTAGTCCCGTCTAATTAGTATAGGTTTCAGTTCCCATGTGAGTCATGTGGTTGCTAGTCAGCTGAAAAACAAACTAAGGCAATATGGCTCTATATGAGCTCGCTCAAAGTAATATTTCCTGTATTTCAACACTTTTAGCTTTTCATACTGCAACTGTTGTTTTTTTTCCAGGATGTCATTGTATCCATCCCTAGAGGACCTTAAAGTGGACAAGGTCATTAGGGTAAGCAGTGTTTACTTATATACAGTTACAGTATTTATTAGGGCTGCAAGATAATGTTTAAACTAATTGCAATTATTTTGCAAAAAAAAAATATAATTGTGATTATTAATATTAATTGTTTTCATTTGGAATTTTTTTTACAGTTATTGTGCTTTTACGCAAGAAAATGTCAATTCAGACGGATGGTTTATTTTACCTTATCTAATTTAATGTTTCATTATATTTATAATGTACATGTTCTATACATTATGAAAACTGTAGAAACCTTAAGAAGCTTCTCTCAAAAGCTAAAACAGTAAGGTTCCTAATATTAATTACAATAATTCCAAATTATGTTAATGTTTTTCAGTTAAAACTATATAAAATCACACATTGTAGTACAGAGGTTGTCTAAGTGCAACCACAATCACAAAAATATAGTCAAGATTCATGTTTGGATATATCACAAATATTGCAGATGTTTAGGTTTAAATAATCGAGAGAAGCAGAAATCGCGATCACAATTAAAATATGAAGAACCGTGCAGCCATATCGCATTTATTCATATTTTGATTTGCATTTATAGTTAGTAGTAATTTTAGTTTAATTTTTGCTGATTTTGTTTTGTTGTTTTGTATTTTTGTAACTACAGTAGTCAACATTTGAAGTGGATCAAAACATTTCATCAAAGTTGTCCTAAAATAAAAACAATACCCTTTCTTGTCTTAGGACAACTTTGATGAACTTTTTTGATCCACTTCAAATGTTGACTACTACATACTGGTTTCGTCTAGTCAGAGGAGAACTGGCCTCCCAACTGAGCCTGGTTTCTCACAAAGTTCTTTCTCTGCTTCTGTCACCAATGGAGTTTTGTTTCCTTGCCACTGTTACGTTTGGTTTGCTTAGTTGGGGACACTTCATTTCTGGCAATATTGTCGACTTGACTGCACAGATACTATTTAACTGAACTGAGCTGGACGATGACATCACTGAATCAATTATGAACTGACTTTAACTGGAAAACTGAGTGTTTACTTTTGTCCTCTTGCATTATCTAGACACTATTTTTAAAGCTGCTTTGACATAACCTGTATTGCATAAAGTGCTATATAAAGGTGACTTGACTTGACTTAAACATAGGATTTGGTACGGTAATTAGGTGCATATCTAGAAAAAAGGCCAAACATTCAGTGCTCCGAACAGCCGAGACCCTCCGTTCCCCCTCAACAATTAGAGTACAAATAGATTCACAAGCTCCTCATTTCCCAGACAATCACAGTAATGAGTAACCTGCAGCTGCACTAATGGGCCATTATTACTCATACGGAGAAAGTGATGACGTCCTCTTGGCACAATAACACTCTTTGCATGATATTTTATTCATTATAGTCAACACAGAGACACACAGTTACTATCAGCATCTGCATGGGCACAGATCAATACCGAGACGCCATCACTTTGCAAGGAAGCAAAGCGATTTTTCTTGTCACCTTTTAAATTCTTCTTCCTGTTTCTCTTTGTATGTTCCATTCATCACTATGCTTGTTAGATGGCTGCTGTTCTCATGTTCAGATCCTTTCTGCTAGATCTGTCAGCCCTAGCAGGTTCTCTGTAAGCATGTATGGGGCTGCAGGAAGTAAATTTGTTGGATTAACAGCCTGGAGGGACCTGCTTGAGTCCTGTGCATCCTCATTGGTATGGGATGTTTATTAGGTGCAGGGTTGAGCATGTCCTTGTGGTATAGACGTGGCGGGGTCTGGAGATTGCTTTCACGTGTCATTAATCCAGGTCACCATATTCTCTGGAGCAAAAGCTGTAATCCAGTTGCTGTGATAATTATGTGCTAACAGGAAAGGGAAAGTTGATGCATCTTTTGAGTCGACTGCTTCTGTTTGAGTTAGAATCTAAGATACGAGCAAAAAGCCCTTTGAAAAACTATCTGATGTTTGAAGCAGCATTTTGTTACAATGCTTTTCCTACATTTGGGAAAAAACACTGTAGACTGTTCCATATTTAAGCAAAGTCAAAAATCCATGCTATAATTCAGACCAACAGCACAACTCTGAGTGTGTAACAGCATTCACGTTGAATAACAAAGAGAGTACACATTTTGGACACAAGTTTGTTCTGCCAGTGAAAAATAACCAAACCAAACCCAAGCACAAACCAAATCTCCAGGCAACACACAGTTGAATAAAGTGTTGTTTTGAACAATTCGATTAAATGAATGGTTTAATGACTCGCTTGTTAAGAGATCATCTGGCTGCATCTGAAATCGCATATTCTCTGAGTAGGTACTTCTTTTGAATAAGTAATTACTTTATGACTGCAAAAAAGTATGTTCTATTTGAATTTGTGTAGTATAAATGTAAACTGGATGCACTACATTCGACTTCTTGTCATTGTCATGTGACCTACCAACATCACTTGCATCATTTCACAGTATCACAAAAGCTCTCCCTTGGCCTGATGGGATAGTAAAATATCCATTGTATGCACACTTCAAAATCATGTTGGAAGTAATCTGCTAATACTCTTTTCACATACTGTTTTCTTTGCCTACAATGTATTAGAGAAAACTGCAATTTTAGATGCAAACACAGTGTTTTTGTCTGACAGTGTCAGAGGCTTTTGTCGAATGCGTGATACAATGACTCACTCATAAAGAGGCTCTTGTTTCTTTCATGAATGAATCTGTTTTTGTTTAACAGATAGGTTGAATGAATCATTTAATTAGTCACTCATGAAGACAGTCACTTGTTGTCCCTACTGGCTAATAACGTGACCTCCAGAAAGAGTCACTTGAAAATCCTCACCACTAATGCACAAATGTATAAAAATTGTAGTATACAACCAGAGGTAATTATCTGGGCTACTGTTTTGCACAGTGTAATGGGTCCATTTCCAAATATTTCAGTTGAGAATGGTTGATTTTAGATTAAGCTACTAATGACTGCATACAGCGTACTACATTTCACTGTATTCTTATGCAGTATCCTGTAAGTCATACTTCAGTTAATTGACTCAAATGGGTTCATTTGTTCAATTCACTTTGTGTGCTTTCTGTTATACAAAGATAATCCAAGCCTCATTTATTCTCCTAAATTGGTTAACAAACTAACGTTTTGCTACCTCCCAAGTAAGAGCTGCCAACAGTCCTAGTGTAGCTGCATCTCCTCATGTTGATGAAAATCTGTATAAATCTTGAGAGGGTGAGACGTGCACTGTGAAAGCTACTCAGTGTAATGAGACAGGTCTTGCCAGAGCAGATGCTCAGCTCTTTTGACACTGCTGTCAAAAAATGCTGCTATAGCATACGACTCTCCAATAGTCTAAACCAGTTCGCTTATTGGATTCAGTTGTATCTGGCCTGGACTTATAGCTGATTTATGAAGAGAATATAGAGAAAGAAAGAAATATTAAAGTGCCCCTATTATGGGTAATAAAATGTTCATATTTTGGTTTTGGGAGTCCCCAATAACTGGATGACATGCATGCATGGTCAAAAACACTTTCATTTTCTTATAATATGCATTTATTTTTACCTTATTTGCTCAACGACTCCCAAACGATTCGTTCAACGATTCATTTTTCCAAACCCCTCCTTTGCGTGACGCTAATCTGCGGTGATTGGTCGATTTCATTTAAAGCACTGTTTGTGAGCTTTTAACGCTCCAAGCGGCACCTAGTCGCAAAGAATGAATTTGCATTTTCATTCAGACCAAAGCGAAAATCCTAGTTTTCCCAGGTCTGCTTGTTGACGTCAACATGAAACGGCTTGGGATTCGTTTTAAAAACGACTCGTTTCAGGGATTCAGAGTCGGGTTTGTCAATTCAGAATTTATTAAGTAATTCTTCACAAGTTTTCAAGATATTATTAGAATTTGTAAAGGTCACAAATTTAATTAAAATAATAATAATTATTTTTTATTACTATACTCTTCATTGTTGCTCCACACTCCATCTCAGTAGGTGTCGGAAATCCACTATAAGTTAGTTTGCCAACCGCCAATAAACTGAAAGAAGAAGAAGATTCAGAGTCCGCTCTTTCTTTTGAGAGATGATAACTTAATACACGGTGCATTTTCAGATTTAAAACTTTGCAGGATGTTTTCATTCACTTAGAGCTGTGTTACACACTGCATGAAAGGTAATTTCCAAAAATCCATAATAGGCGCACTTTAAATGGTGTTTATCGGATACGTTGTAAAATGAATGCATTATAATTATTAGACTTGCAGTCTTTACCTGCAGTTGTTTACAGTACAAGCGCACGCAGGTGTTGAACACAACTACTTAATCGCTGGCGAAGACGAACATGAGGATGACAGGTGATATGGATTGAAGGAAAATATCCACTTCATTTAGTGCTCTTTTTGTTCTCTGTGTTATAAAATATTCAGACTGAAAAACCACTCCAAACGATTCAAACGAAACGTGATTGAACTGTCCGAGAGATTCAGAGTGAATTGCGAACCGATTCAGACCTTTTTTTTCCTTCTTCTTGTTACTCGTTTAATGGCGGCTCGCGATCACAAATAACGTTAGAGTATTCAGACCTTTTTGCTAAATCCGCTTAGCAATAAACTCAAAAGAATCTATTCACTCGCGAATGAGACATTGTTAACTCCTTGTTCATTGGAACACGACAAGTTTGCATAAATATGCTCAGCGAAAATGTATTCTGTTTCTTCATCTCATCTTACTGTATCTGTATCTTTATCTACAGACCAAGATTCATTTCAAACGAGAAAAGGAGTATATATATATATATATATTTAATTTTTTGACAGATTAGATTGAGTCATATTTGTTTAATTAAGGTATGATTGGCTTTATGAAAGTAAATGTTTAAGTGTTCTCATAATTACCATAGCAGAAGTTGGAGTTTCATTACAGGCTTTTCTCAAAATCAAGCTGAGCACAATGTAATGATGTTATACATAGACTTTCATTTGATAACAGATGAGTCACACATAGAGGAGGTGATGCCTGCTGGGAATCACACTGTTTACTTCTGAACCCTTTGGGATATAGACTATATATGAATATTTGTACTGCTGAGAACAGACTTCTTTTATACTGTGAGCTTACTGCTATTTGTTAGAAGACCTCAAGTAATTACTGAGCTGCACTTCCCAGGTTGGTCATACATATACAGTTCTGTAAAAAATCTTCCAGATTCAAAACAACTTTTGCTGTTTCTGCTACAGGTTACCACTGGTAATTATTTTTGACATGTTCCTTGTGATGAAAATATACAATGAAAGTATATAGGGCAAGAAATTCAACATTGTTCAAAAGAACACATGTACATCTTGTATTTTTATTTAAAGTGATATTAATTCCTCAACAAATCTTGATATGTAAGCCATAAAGTTGCTATTCTAGGCAGATAAACTTCTGGTGTTGTGTTACCAGCATAATTCTTGTGGGTGGATTTTCTCTGTGTAAACAGTCCTTTTTTAGGAATCCTTGTGGGTTAAAATTATTTCCTGTGTTACAAAGCGTATTTTGAAGCCAGAAGATTTCACAGAGCTGTCTAGTTATTAGATTCCGAGTCTATTCCTGGGATCTACCAGAATTTCTTACAAGAGGCCCAAGTATTTGAAACAAAGATCTTGAGATATCTTTCTAGTAATAGAGCAGACATGGAAAAGAACCAGTACTTGTTCAGCGATGATTATGATATTATGCTAGAGGAAACATCTTTCATTCAAGCCCGTCACACAATAATACCTCATTTTGCATGGTAACCAAGTCTATACCAGCGAGTCTTATTTTTATCGCCTTTTATTTTGAAAGGAAGCCATTGCAGTGCAAATTTAGTGTTGCAGATGTCAGTGTTGCTGCAAACAGGGATTTACTCCCCTTTCACTACTTTCCTGAAGCCCTATTTATTTGACAGATTGACAGATCAAACTGTGACAGGGAAAATGCCAGCTCAGAGGCTTTCTGCGTGTTATTTTTCAACCGTGATCAGTCAGGCCTGTCCAAAGGTATCTGTACAAAGTAAGTCACTACAAGCATGATTCATCAGCGCCACATGGTAAAATGTCATATTTCCTTATTTGGCGTGGCCCTGCTGACAGGTAAATGATGAGAAGAGTGGGCAGTCGACAACAGGGAAGGGGCCAAAATAGAGTCACCTTCATAACACCTAATCTGATCAGTAGACCTAAATCTGACCGACCTGTACTGTTAAGCTCCTCAGACAATTTTACTGAGCCTTACAGGCTAAGGCGGAAAATACCGCAGCCCCAAAAGATATGAACTAAAATGCTGTTTAGTTGAACACCACAACACCACAAAAAATATGTGAAATAGCCTATGCTGGAAAAAAATGTTCACATAATTATTCTTGCTCAAATCATATCACTAAAAATGTCATAGCTATATATTTCAGTATTCAGATTAATTGTAATATTGTTTTGCTTAGATCTTTTTGTTTAGTATATTTATGTATAAGTGTTTTGAGCATTGACAAAGTATTATATTATACTTTCTTAACCTACTTCTTTATTTCAATGAACAGTGTTTTAACCATATTTGTGCAGTCCATTTATTTACTGTATGCGTAAAATTTCTTTCAGTCAAAACAGATAAAAGAAAAAAGTCTGAGAATTAATTTAATAGCATAGTTGGGGAAAATGTAAGAATTTTCAAAATATCTTCTTAGTCATACCTGAGAATGAGCACCTGATGAATGTTCATTTTTAGGTTGAACTGTCTCCTTTAGTCTTGTTTCATTTAGTTCTTCATGGTGCTGCAAGTGATGTTAGCTGTTTCACTAACTTAAGCAAGGCAGACTTTCTGTGTTCTAAAATATGTTAAAAAAGCCAAACATTCTAACTATGGAAGCGTCTCAAAGTTGTCTGATTATCTAAACATCAGTTTCCCTGTCACAGACACAGGTGTGATTTCGCAAGATACCTATTTCTGTGATATTTGTATGGTATAGGGACATTTGATCATTTTTATAGAAAAATATGAGATGCAAAAGCTTTGGTGAAACTCCCCATATACTTTCCTTATGTTTTCATAGGTGTCTAGGAGAAATAGATGAAAAATAAAGAGATCTCTTTTTTATTTCAGATGTGGTCTCTTTCTTCCTCTTTATCACATCTGGCAGCTGTCACTTAAATATGGGACCATCAGTGTTGTTCAAAAATGTCTTTGGTGTGTTTGGATATTTCATGATGTGCCTTGAGTGGTTTTGAATGCTGAGAGCTGAGTGCTTGAGAACGGGGTATGATCTCAGTGAGCAGACTGCCGTCCAGATTGCGTCTGTAATTTGCATGTTTATAAATAGTCGACTCTATGTGACACAGCTTACATTTGCATGACCATTTGATATGTTTGCCTGAACTAAGTACAGCACTTCTTAAAATGTATCTGATTTGTATCTTTGAGTTTATGTCAGTTGTTTGATAGTGTGATCAAAGAAATACAAAAACTTTCATGTGCAACCTGCAGTTTCCTTAATTGAGAAATTGATAATTTTAGGAGAGGTAATTTTGATTGTGTATTGTGTAGCAATTTTGCTAATTAAAACATTTTAAATATAAAGAAGTTAATAGCACTAGTTGATATATCTGCAATCGTGTGATGTATTACTCTGAAAAAGCTGTTTTATACATTGCATGGGTCACCCCCCTCATAGGTGTTGACATCACATGACCGGTTGTGTCATAAGTTATTAATAGTAGTACTAATAATAACCACTTCAATGTTCACTTTAGATATGGCTTCAGCCAGTCCACAAGCCTTTTTATCAAAACATAAACATAAATGTACATCTAAAGAATGTGTGAACCTGTGAACACATGTATTCCAGATTTTGATAGAATAGATCATGTATGTGATCCAGTGGTCCTGAAGGAATGAGTTTGAGCGGACAAAAGTCCAGTCAAGCAATCGCTGCTGGAGTAATAAAATGAACTGCGTTTGCGATGACCCGCAGTTCCCACACCACAGACCAAGGACAAAACACAAAACTACACAGCACAAACAAAAGATGGCCAATGCGATATCCATGCAGAGACTGAGGAAAACATATATGATAAAGCAAAAGATAAACAAGCAGCCTTGTAGTGAAGTTGCAGCAGTTAATAGGCAAACTTAATGCATCCAGGCCAGTAGGTGTCAGTATAAAGTGTAAAATGACTGCGATGAATTTAAGCCAGCAGAATATAAACAAACCATGGCTGCATTTGCAATTGCATGCACTCTAAGTACTTCTTTTGAATATGTAATACCGTACCATAATGCACTGTAATGAATGCTGCTTTTGAGAGTTCTCCTGCCCCACTACAGTAGACCTGGGTATTAGCCGGGTTACATGCTGAACTACATTTCCCATAACCCCATACATTGACTGATTACATCCTCACCTGCTATCAGTTCCTTAGACTATTTAAAGGGATAGTTCACCCAAAAATAATTTTTTTTTGCCATTACTTACTCAACAAAATGTTTGTTTTGTTTGCACACAAAAAGTATTCTTGTAGCTTTATAAAATTAAGGTTGAACCACTGCTGTAACTTGGACTATTTTAACAATTTCTTTACTACCTTTCTTGACTGTAGTTACGTTGCTGTAACTATATTATCAAAAATATCTTAATTTGTGTTCCAAAGATGAACGACAATCTTACAGATTTGGAACGACATGAGGGTGAGTAATTAATGACAGAATTTTCATTTTTGGCTGAACTATCCCTTTATGTACTGAGCATACGTGGCTCAGTGTGATATTTTGTATTCCCTTGGCTGACGTTTCTGAGTGTTCTTTGTTACCCCCTTTCCACCAGCAGGAACCAGGTGCTAGTTCAGAGCCAGTGCTATTGCCGGTTCTTAGTTGGTTCGAGTTGGTTTTCCACAGGCTAGAGAGTCAATACAGAGCCAGGTCTTACGTCACTGAATACGTTTCATGTTTCGGTTCACTAGCGCGGCCGCGGCTTGTTCGAGGTGCATCGTGCCACGTAGACCGATCGATCGATCGATCGGCACACATCGCACCGAATGGTCCGTGTAGCGCTGATCCTTCCCAAACAAGCCTAAATCGGCATCCAAACACGGTGAATCCATCGTGTCCATGTTTATCTGCTACTTCAAATATGGCGGCCCAAAGTTGTTGGTCACGGTAACCCTGCCCCCAGCCCCTGACACAAGCGGTTCTTCCTTCTAGCCCAGCAATGTTTTGATGCTACTTACAAACCACTTTTCTTGGTTTTGAACTGTTGTTTTGGGTGTTGAAAAACAAAGAACTGGTTTGAAACTAGGCTCTGGCTCCGAACCAGCACTGGAACTGCTTTGGTGGAAAAGGTGTATGTGTTACCTTTGCTTATGTATTTTGACCTCCCGATTGCTTACCTCATGTATGATTCCTTGCTGAGACCCCTGCTC
>JAUZSZ010337484.1:0-10193 GCA_034780575.1 Labeobarbus marequensis
ACACTGCATGAGTTGCTCATTGTGTACAGATCACATGCTCTTAAGTCTTAATGCACACTGTTTTCTAAGAGCTAAAGCTCTTTACGTAAACTTAAATGGGTAAGATACACACAAAATATTTCTGGAAATTTCGTTGTAAACTATTTGCCAGTATTTAAGAAATTAAGAGTAGTAAACGTTTTAAGAATTTCAGCTGCTTCTCTCTTATTAGCGCTTAGCATAGCTCTCTACAAACAAGTTTTGACAGTGTACTGTATGTCTTGTGCTCAAAAGCTTATCCACAGACTTCGTGTTATGAATCATGTAATTGTGTAAATCTGTTTCTCAGAGCTTGTTTCCCTCAGGACACCGATGCTAACCACAAGGCATTTTTTAAAAGGCAGAGAGCTGCATTCAACTCAATGAATGCAAATCATCAGTGAATTTATCTGTTGTTCTGTAGTTGCTGATACACTTCAGACAGCTTGATATTTTTAGAGGGGGCCACACCGATCAAAATAGCACAAGGAGTTTGATAAGAAGGTACATGGCAGAAAAGCAGCAGTAATTGCCTCCTGTCTGTTGCCTTTTTAAGTTCCCTATCATCAACATCACTTCCTTCCTCAGTCATCTGCTTAGTCCCAACAGACCAGTTATATTGTTATCTAAACTTTTCCGTCAGCCATGTTTAGCGAGCTGTCTCTGTGTTTATCCTCCTACGGGTCATACAGGTTTGTGTGCCTTAGCCAGGTGCTGCTATGTTCTGCGTCTCTGAGTGTCCTTACTTGATGCATTACTTCCATGACCATGGGCAGTGTTTGTTTTAAAAAACCAGAAGATCTCGGTAGGAACATGCGCATGGCAGAAAAGGTGTGGTTTTCTGTTTGTGGCCATCTCAGTGTGTCTGATATGATGTATGTACTGACTGTCTATTTGCTTAAATTCAAATTCTGTACACAGGACTTTATGCAGTTGGGATAGTGTGATCAGGGCAGTGAATTGTATTTGACTAAGCTTTGAATAAGCTATTCTAAAACCTTAAGTCCATAAAGCAAGATTATATTAGAAGGGTTATGTCCTTACAGCAGTATAAAAGCACTTTGTGGACTGAAAAAGAGAGATGACAGTGCTTACTTGTTCAGCATCACAGGGTCAGGGGTGACCGGGGGAGGGCTCACGATAAGGTTAGGAGTCATTAACGGATCAACAAAGATACAAATTTCTTACTGTGACACTCCCTTCACAGAGAGCTGTGTGAAAGACTTTGTGTGTGTGTGTGTGTGTGCATGCGTGCGTGCGTGTGTGTGTGCCTGTGTGTATAGCTACAGTGTTTCTGTAAACTTTCTCAGTGATCTTCTGTGCCACACCCCTGCTGACATCATTTTCTATAATTTATTCCTAGCATTTTACTGAAGGAGTTGTGATTATTGTAAAACAATTTCCTTTTGTGTTCCAAAGAAAAAGGGAACTCATTTAGATTTGGAACCACATGAAGGTGAGTTTTTGGATGAACTGTCCTTTAAGTATTGCACTGTTTACTATTAACATTTGAAATGTTTATCATGTGGGTGTTTTTTCAGTCCATGCATGTATTTAGAAGTAATCATGATTTATAAATCTCTAAGTTAAGGGCCCATTCTGTCAGTAAGCACTTCCCAATTTGAGGTCTGTTTCTTTAAGAGAAGAGGGAGGAGGAGTGTGGACAGGCTCTGAGTTTTGAACGCCTCTTTTTTTCAAACAGAAATTCCTCTCTCAAGAGTTTGGCATTTCCTCTGAGCTCACACACTGAGAGCCGCTCTCGTGTTTCACACAGTGCTCAGTTGCGACAAAAGGGGGATTTTCAAACATCCTGAATGAGAGGATTCCTCTTGCCCTCGGCACACGCCGCATCTGCAAAGAAACTTCACAGGGTGAACTTCCACCTACAGAACAGCTTTTGCTTGAGAGGACGGAAAGAACATCAGCTTGGTCTTGTTTTCAGCATCTGGGCGAGTGGTTCAACATGGGCTAGCCCCAACATTTCCCATAGAGCTGGAGTGGACTTGAAAAGAGCAAGGAGGAGGAGGATGAGCGTTTACACTCTCAACCTCAGGTTGTTCTGGCCGCTGGTCACTTGCATCCTCACTGCTCTTCTTCTGTTGCACCAGTACATCTTCAGAGGAGCCGAGGACCAAGGGAATGACTGCACTGACCAGGGACCCGGAGCTGTCACGCTCTTCAAGTACATCATAGCTTTTATCTTATGTTACTTCTTCATAAAGTACTGCTCAACTCAACCTGGCACTGCTAGGCGGGGTTTCCACAAAGTCCCGGAGGCCCACGGAAAATCAGGAGTCTCCAAGAGAGGGCTACTGGACGATCACTACGAGAGGCATGTGCGTCTTTCTCCACATGTGCTGGGCCACAGCAAAGCCCATGTTGCCAAGCTGGTGAGTGAACTTGTGAGAGTAGGTCGCACTGATGTCCCGCCGGAGTCTTCTCTGGCCTTCCGTGGTGACTTCATCCAGATCGGCAGCTCCTATGAGGAGCACAAGGTGGGATCACCTGACTGCTTTGACATCCTTGTGCCTCTGAGGGCACCTCGTGGGCTAAAACTGGATGCTGGTGTTTGCATGGACAAACCTGGGGGGCCACCGTTTTGGACACTAAACACGCCTCGTAAGGCAGAGTGGACACGCCGTCACAAGGCCTTCGTGGACACGTTCATGCACTTGAACAACGCTCAAAGTGTCTATAGGATGAGCCCAGATTTCGTCCAGCGCTGGTTTTACACAGCCACCCAGCGCTGCCTCGCTGCCGTCCGTTACCCATTTGAGCAGCGCTGCTCCCTCAGCCTGTCTCTCAGTGAGGAGCAGCAGGTGCTCCTCCGCCTGACCCCTCGCTCTGATTATGTCTGCTGCCACATCTCCATGGGCATTCGCCTGATCCCAGCCTTTCCTCTCGGCGATGGGGCCCTCTTGGTAGCATCCCGGCAGGGTCAGCGAGGAGAAGACCTTTGGATGGTGTACTTTCCCAGACAGGAGCAGAGACTGCTGACTTGGCTAAAAGGTAGACTGCCCCCCAACTCTTGTCACCTGAAGTGCCTTCAGCTCCTTAAAGAGGTTCGTAACCTCAGTGGGGAGACTCTGGACCAGCAGTCTGGAGCTGAGTGGGGAGGGGTGCTCTCATCCTATGCTTTGAAGACCACTTGGCTTCGTCTGCTACTCAGTACACCCACTGAATCCTGGGAAGAGTGCAACCTTGTGGACCGGCTGGATGATCTTCTTCGCAGTCTGAGGGAGAGTCTACAGTCTCGGGCTCTCTGCCATTTACTCCTCGGAGGAGTTAATGGGTTTCTGCCAGACTCTGTTGTTCTGCCCAAACTCGTAAAGGAGACAGTCCCCGCCAACCTGTGGGCAGAATTCAGTGACGTCACCCTCGATATGGTCTCCGCCCGACTGGCCTACTCCTGGAACCACCTCCCTCGTCTAATTCGCCTCGGGCGACCGCAGAGGACCAGCCTTGGCAGAGGTGTCCGCTGCAAATATATTGATGCAGAGTAAAGGTCAACTATAAATGGTATTGCTGAACACAACCAGATGCTGGTCGCTACATCTTAGTTGTTTATGTTTTCAGTAACTGAAATCTTTTTATGCATCTGACTTTTCAAAATTAAATTAACTTAAGTTTGGGATTTTTTTTCCCCAAAGGTAGCAGTCAAAGACAAGAATGTAAATAGTAGTACTCGGTAGGTACAGCAATGCTTTTATCAAATCAGTCTTTGTACTGTACAAATCAGTATTTTACAATAATTTTATGACTAAAAAGCAAGGTCATTCGATTTTCAGTTCATGTTGATTTTCTGCTCATGCAAATTTATTTCTAGAGAATCTGATATGTTAAAACTTGCTGTTTAAAAGAACAGTAACTCTTTTATACATTTAGTTCACTCCAGGCATAAGTTTGGAGATAAAACTCTAGACTTGTGTTGACTCAGGGTGACCATGATGTCATGGTTCTAAGGTAGTGAAGAGTCAAAACAGCATAAACACCGAAGTGTTTCCACACCCACACAGTATTAGTAATGCCAGCCTAAACAGATGAACATCCTGTTCTTACAGGGAAGACCTGCAGTGTGACCACTGTAAAAATATCTTCTGCAGTGACATTGTGATCGAGCAATGTAAAATAACACCTTACAGACCCAAATTATTGTGAACAAATAAATAAGTAATATTGTTTCATAACTGTAGCAATTTGCTTAATTGATTGCTTAAGCATTACATTGATGAGTGAAATCATAATTGGTGCTTTAGTTCACCTCAGTTCATTACCTTAATTGGCCATCTTGAGGATAAGGCACTGATGGCATGCCCTTTGCTTCGCTTCATCTGACTTGTCTACAGGGACCCCAACATGCGTGCACATGATCTTCTCCCTCAGAGACATGCCTCTACAGGCTGTCACCATGGAGACACGCCACCTCAGCCCAGGGTCATTTATTCATGCTGTAGCTTTAGTTGTAATGGCTGATTGCATTGCATTTATTTTCACAAAGGAAGCAGAGATCTATATTGATCTCTTGCAGGTACTGAGTGCTACAGGGTTAGTTTGTTAGTCTCTTTCCTGTTCATGTACCTCATCCATCAACCTGTTCTTGTTCATGGTCATGTATGTGAGACATATCTTAGTTTCATCAGTTTCACATGGAAATGATTGTGGTACCAAAGCAAAAGTCTTTGAGGCTTATTTTTGTCTGTTGCCTGAAAGCAGAACAGAAAATGAAATAAGGAAATGAAACAGGGCACGATCTGAAAACAATGCTTAAATGTTGTCCAAAACAAGCAATATAAAATACAAAGTAACTAATGTTGAATGTATATGTATATTAATGTATGTCATTTAATGTATATTTGGTACTGTATGTGAATGTAAGTTGATTGTAAAGCACATTGTACTTGATGTACATAATAGAGAAAAATAATCTGTATATACATAGTAGATATAATTTATACATGTACTTTAATACATTGAAATGAAATACATATCTATATTTTGGACTGCACACTTTTGTTGAATATTTGCTTATTGTGACACCTGAAAGTATTTTTGACAATGATAGAGAAAATAAAATATGGAAACAGAACCAAAGGCCTGCACATGTCATGTCAGCAATTTATAAATTTATTTTGCCACATATCTTTTATAAACACATGGTGTGATTGTCTTCATTTAAAAGAAATATACATGCTTCAGGTACACAATATCTCTTCTAAAAAAAATAAAATAAAATCATCCTTGTTTAGATGACCTAATTTTTCTCAGTGTAGTCTATACATTTGTCACGACACAGTTCAGCTTGCTATATTTTAATGTTTTATTTTTCATAATACTAAACTCCAAACATTTTTTTTTTGTCCACTCAGACACAGTCACAGTAATTATCTTATGTATAGTCTTGTTTGTCAGTGTTTATTCTCAGTTGAGTGTTATGTTTAGAGCAATGTGGCTCATTGTAAATTATAGTGTGGCATAAAGCTGGTGCTCTCTAACAAGGATGTCATCTCATCCTTTCTAATTATCATTTAATTTATGCATTTATTTGCAGGATTTGATTTGTTGGCAAAGTAGATCACAGCTGTAGTCGTGGACGCATGATTGGATGCAATGTGTTTGCCACAAGAGGTCAGTATGTGTTTGGGGGACAAGTAATATGGTATGAAAAGATCTTAATTCTGCTTTTTAAACAGTCTCACAGTATGCAAGGTAAAATGCTCTGTATCTTTATAGTGTCTTGCTCCCTCTAATAATGATTTCAAATGTGACAGATGTCTTTAGTGTAGGTTGGCCATATAGGCCTACATTCTCTATGAACCCAGTCATTTGAAACTTAGGTGGATATATTGCACCTACATTTTCACCCAACATTTAATCTCGTACGCTTCATGTTCAACCTGAACTCTCAAATGACTTACAACAGAGGAACATTAGCAACTCATCACAGAGCCAACGATATACCTGCATCTGTGAAGCTCCAAAATAAACAAAAAAGCATCATAAAAGTTCATGTTACTATCTTCCAAGCTTTCAGAAGTCAAATGATACTTGTGGAATGGACTGAAAATTCTGTCATGAATAAGTTATTTACTTGAAAACTTGCTTGTCGGCTGTGGTCACCATCCATTTTAATTGTACAGAAAAGAGCAGCTTGGACATTCTAGTATATATAGTATACACTACTGTAACTCTTTTGTGGCCGTCATATGGGTCAAAAGACAAGACGGTCAGGAAAATGACAGAGTTATCTTATTTGGGTGAACTATGTCTTTAAAACATAGCAGAAAGATGCCTGATATGACAGCAGAGGTCACTGTAAGTCTGTTTGATTTTTATCAGACGTGCCTTTTAACAGGTTCTCAAGAACAGAAACAAAAACGCCTGAATCTCTTTACTACTGTAAGTATAGTTCAGATCTATTAACATATTTACTGACATATTGCTCGAGACTTACTGATATGAAAATTATAATTCAACTTTATTTGGAGCAGGCGTACTACTTGTGCACAATATATATTTCTTAATATTAAGCCTAAAATATGTTTTAATGTCACTTTTGATGAGGACTGTTTTGATCTTTGAATTATATCGGTCTTTAAATGCAAGATATTTAAAGTGTAGCTGATGTATACTTGCAATAGTTCCTCTTTAGCACAATCAGATATACTTCAGTAAATCTTTAGTTGGATTTCAGCAATACTTCTGCACAATTAAAGTGCAATGAGCTCAAAATGAGTTGTTCTAATTTAGCAGACTTTATTATAGCAGTTTAGTATACCAAATGTACAATAATGGGGTATTTTTATTAAGTACATAAATATGTACATGTATTTGTATTATACTTAGCATGAAATAAATGTATTTCAAATAGAGAGTAAATGTATTTTTCACTACGGATTATTTACACCAAGTGTTCTTTCCTCTTCTATTTAATTGTCTTACTTTTTTCCTTGCCCATGTTACTTTTTGGCTTCTTCACTAGTTAGTTTGTTAAGCACTAATTTATTCCATGCACATTTATTTTTGTACAAATTGTACAAGTCTCTTATGCTCACAAAGGCTGCATTTATTTGATCATAAATGAGTAAAACCAGTAGTATTGTGAACTATTAGTACAGTTTCTAAGAACTGTTTCTATTTGAATATATTTTTGAAATTGTAATTTATTCATGTGATGCAAAACTGAATTTTCAGCATCATTACTTCAGTCTCCATTGTCACATGATCCTTCAGAAATCATTCTAATATGCTCATTTGCTGCTCAACATTTCTTTAAAAAAATCTTATTATTATCAATGTTTAAAGCAGTTGTCTTCTTTATTTTCTGGTGAAAAACACAATACAATTTCTTTTTATTCAAGATTCTTTGATGAATAGATTGCTCAAAAGCTCAAAATAGCATTTATTTGAAAAAGAAATATTTTGTTTGCTTACTGTATAAAGCTATTAATTTCTTACTTTTGAACTGTAGTGTATGTTTTTCAGCCGCTATAGTTCAGTCCAACACTCTGTGAAATTTTAGACCCCATAACCTGACGTGCTCCATATATGCCTGGTGAACGAGGCCTTTCAGCAACAGGTCATGTGCCCCTGCAGTTTCCAAGGAAACTTAAATTTCCTTGTGATCTACCCACTCAGGTTACAATGCTGCACCACAAATGACCAGCCTGTCATATACAGATAACACAACTCACAGGCTCTCCAAATACAACCACGTTTCAAAGACGGCAGCATGTCGTTGTACCTCAGTCACAGAGCAGCAGCAGGTGGCCACACAGACCCAGCAATTAGCTCTTTCACCTGCCCGTGTCTCCTCAGCCTCTCCACTCGGTCCGCGGTGAAGGGAACAACAAGTGGTTGCAGCCAGCGAAGTGCTGTAAAAACAGGCTGGAGGAGGCGGGGAGGGATGCACATAACAGATTTGATATCCATCAGTGCTTCTGCAAACCTGGATGAGTCACTGGTCTCTGAAAGAAACACAGGGCAGGAGGGGGAAGGAGGGGAGGAGGGCTCTGCTCTCTCCAGGGAGAGCAGAGGAGAGGAGAGCTGGCTGTCTTGCGTGTCATTCGTGAGGACTAGGCAGGAAAGAGAGGGAGATTAGGAGTGTCTGGGTGGGTGGGATTGAAGATGATGGGGAGGAAGAGGAGATGGAGAGAGAGATAGACTGATAGAGAGGGAGAGGGGGTTTGTTTGTTGTTTTGTATTTGGCTCATCATCACTCTTGAAGTAAGGATGGGTGGAGGAACCAAGTCCACAGAGACCTGAATTCATTACACGATTCATATCTACAGATCTTCTTTCTCTCTCTTTCACTCTTTCTCTCTCTTTTGTTGAGTAAATCTGGTTCCAGAGATTGGCATGTTGCTCTGGATGGGAAGAGAGACAGTGGGGCGAGAGTAAGAGGAGGATGGCGTACACACAGGTGAGTCCCATCACACACTCTTTCCCATCCGGATCTTTCTGGATTACACTTTTCATCTTCATATTTGTCTTCATTTGTTCATAATCTGATTCTGAATCTCATGATTGTTTCTGGTCTAGGCCTTAAACCTTTTCAGTTGTATATGTATTATTTGTGTCTATTTATTCACTTGAATGTCTTATTATTTATGAAATATAAGGAATTGATGATTTCATATACAACTACATCTGCAAAAAATATATATATATTTATGTTAAAAACTAAATGGCCATTGATTTCTGTGGTGTTCAGGACATTGTACAGTCTTTTTAGCAGAATCAATTAATCTCTTCAAGTAACAAATCTCATTTAAGGCTAATGAGTAAATCCATTACTAATATTTTCGATCACAACAGACATACAGACAGACTTTTTTGTGTGTGTGTGTCTAAAGTGTGAATGCAGTTTGTTTTTTATGTTTAAACTCTGTGGTCTGTATGCTGTGCTGTGATTCTTGGTATGGGAATGAATAGCAGTTGCTGGAACTGGCCGTGTGGACCAGTGGGACCTAGGGACAGTCGCCCCCCTTCATCTTAGTGACCCTAATGCGTCATCTGTGCCTGAGCCAGCGGCAGCAAGGTGCGGGCTGGGAGCGCCAGGAGCTGGTATCTCTGTTGCCATGGTTACAGCCACAGCTAATTGCTTGGACAACATTGGGCCACTGATGAGGAGCAAGAGAGCTGGACTGAGGTTGAGAGCAGGAACAGGGGGTGGGGAACTGGAGAGAAATCAACCTGTAGATATTCACAAGTGTTGAGAGGAAGGTGTAAATAACTGGAGGGGAGGGGGCATGAGTGGATAAGCAATCAGATGTGTTGATCTTATAAAATATGTGTTTTGTACCATGTCCCTTATAGTCTGATTAATACTTTGTGGTGGTGGCATTAACATTACAACTATTTTTTTTTATTTACAGATCAGTTAGCATGTGACTTAGCAACATATTACTGTTCAAAGGGTGGGGGTCGATAAAATATTTAATGTTTTTGAAAGAAGCCTCTTATGCTCACCAAGGCTGCATTTATTTCAGAAAAATAAATACAGTAAAATTACAATTTCAAATAACTTTTTATAATTTAATATATTTTAAAATGTAATTTATTCCTGTGACGACAAAACAGTTGCACTGATTAATATTATTGTGTAAACTGTAATACTTTTTTCAGGATTCTTTCATGAATAGAAAGTTAAATATAACAGCATTTATTTAAAATATAGATCTTTTATAACTATATAAAAGAAAATATTAAATAATATAAAGTTTTAAATAGTCTATACTGTCACTTTTGATCAGTTTAATGCATCCTTGCTGAAAAAAGTATTAATTTCTTTCAAAAAGAAAAGATTTCACTGACCCTCAAACATTTGAAATATATTGTATGTCTTAGAAAACATGAGCATGAAAAAAAAAAGGTTAATTTTATTATTTTTAAAATAAAATTATGCAAACAGGTATTCTAACAGGTTTCATTGAAGTTACTTATTAAAATGTTGTATTTTTGTATGAATACACAAAAGTGAAAGTTCAGTAAAGACACGTTCACTCACTAAATGTTTTTTTTTCTCTTTCCTGTACATGACCTCGACCCGCTGCTGCACTCCACCTTTGAAAAAGGGCAGTTGGAACCCATCAATGAGGTATATACAGAAAAGGTATTAATTCAATCTCGTATTTTATTGTATCTGTTCATTTATGATGATTTGGGGGGGGGGGGGG
>JAUZSZ010337498.1:0-10191 GCA_034780575.1 Labeobarbus marequensis
GTCAAAATGATTGATTTTTCTTTTATGTCAAAAATCATTAGTATATTAAGTAAAGATCATGTTCCATGAAGATTTTTCAAAGCAGAACATTATAATGTCAATGTTTAGAATATCTTAATATCTTCATAGCTGCAATTAGCATATTAGAGCTGGGCAACATTATATTATATGTGCAATGATACAAGCAATCCATCAGTTGAGATTTGCTATGTAGTATATATTGCTGTACATTATGTATACTTACATATCCAACTTTACATAAAGAGCTTGGCCATAATATAGTAACATTTCGCAACAATACAAACAGTCAAGCAGTGATTTGCTATATAGTATACATATTGCTTAGTGCAAGTATACTTTATGTATGCAAATAAAGGTGGATATACTACATATCCAACTTTATATAAAGAGGTGTGTAACGTGTGTCCCGTTTTTACCAGGTGAAGATGCTCACCTGGGCGGTGTCAGGTGGACAGGTGTTCAGCTCTGCGGTGACTGAAGGAGATTGTGCTATTGAGGCGATCATTTCAGCGGCGGAGACAGGCTTCACCGGCTCTTTCGTGGGTTCCAGCATCCCCTACAGACAGACAAATGTCAAAGATGATTGATTAAACACATATGAACTCTAGAGAACGTCTAAAATAAACCAGCGTCCATCATTCTCACACACACACAGCTCGCCTGCAGCTGGGCTTCACTCACCAGACTGGCAGCGTACATTGGCACAATTACAGGCTGCTTTTTATGGCCTGTGAACAGCTGAGGAGAAAGAGATAAAAACAGAAGAAGAGAGGGAAAGTTAAAGAGAAATCAGTTACAATTTCAGGAAGAACAAAGCTTCTTATATGCATGACTTGACTAAACCCTCTGTTTTCCCAAAACCAAACTCACAATATTTCTGGTGTCGATACCAAGGGAGCAGAGCAGTGCTTTATTGGTATGAGAGCCGCCCCACTGGTACCGGAGGCCATAGGCATTATTAACGTCCTGCAGCTGCTGCCACACGTCCCGCAGTGCCCTATAAAACCCGCAGGAGGAGACAGAGGTCATTGACCACAGGACAATAAAGATGACTTAATTGAGGTATTTGACCCCCAGCAGCACTAAGCAAATTAACCCGTGGCCCCTCACCCATTGGTTGTCCCCTTGTCAGCGTCTTCCTGTTGTGATGTGTCAGGAGGTTTGAGGAAGGTGTTGAGCGTGGTCACCTCTGCCTCCACCTGAGGAGCGACAACCAGCTCGAAACTGGCCTGGAAAATCTTCTCCAAACGGTTGACCAGTGCAGACTTAGTAAAACACAGAAAGAGAGAACAATTTGTTGCACAGTAGAAACAGTGTTCAAAAGAGAGGGTCAAAAGACATTTGTAATGTTACAAAAGATAAATGCGGTTCTTTTGAATTTTCTGTTCATCAAAGAATCCAGGAAAAAAAAGTATGGTTTCCTAAAAATATGAAGCACAACAACAGTGTTTTCAACTGATAATAATAAGAATTGTTTCTTGAGCAGTAAATCAGCATATTAGATCATTTCTGAAGGATTATGTGACAAAGACTGGAGTAGTGATACTGAAAATTCATTTAAAAATATATCCAAATAGAATATTGTCATTTAATATTTCACACTATTTTAGTTTTTAGTCAAATAAATGAAGCTTTTGAAGGTGTAATTTTATTTTTTAGAGTAGTGTTTGTTATATATCTTTATGCTTGTTAGAGTAAGAAATGCTATGTTGCTGTTTTTAGCATATTCTTTGTTTAAACCTAATAACTTGTATAGTAAAATAGAGACTTTTGCTTGTGCTTAATCAATCGTGTAGACAGAGTAAACCATCCGGTCCAGGTACATTCCTCAATCTGATTTAATTACCTGTAGACATCTGTGCCCGTTTTTCCGTTTAGGACAACAAAATTAAGAACAGAATGGGGCAAAGTAAAAACAGTAAATATTAACCACCAAACTAGTATATTCGGGAATCAGACCTACCGTTGTACAACTTTTGTGCTCCTCCACAGCAGTAGGGGGCGCTGTAACCGGCTGGCTTTCATGCCAATCATCTCCGTTTTTTTCAGTAGCTGCTACTTTCTGTTCCTGCCCAAATGCTGCCCACGATTCCCCTCCATTCTGGCTCTGATCCAGCTCTGAGAAAGCCTGCCATCCTTCGTTATCGCCGGCATCGCCCACCTGCGCAGAGCTAAAATCCGCAAAACTGTCGCTTCCAGGGAAATCCACAAACATCGTTGCCTCTTCACCTGCCAAGTCTGTTTTACTAGGTCCTTTTGATGTGTCAAAATCGCCAAATTCATTATCTTCGACCTCCACCGGGGGACTCGGGTCCGGTTTGGGCTGAGAGACCCCCTGCTGGTCAAAATCAGCGAATCCAGTCGCGCTAAACGAGCTGGCGTCTCCAAAATCACCGAAATCTCCAAAATCCTCATCGTCGTCCTCAGCCAGCTGGCTGTGGTCGACCGGAGTGGCCGTCTCCTCCTGAAGCGGAGGCGAGGGTACGGATCCCGTCGTGCTAAAGTCGCCGAATTCCTCGAGGGCTTCTGTCGATAGCGGCCGACCAAAGGAAGTCTCCGTTTCCGTCTCAGTTTCTAAAGTCTCATTCTCGGAGCCTTTTTCATCTAATTGTTCACCACTAGATTTATCCCCATTAGAGTCGGGCGACACCCTGTTGTCATCGGTTTCGTTAAAAGTGACACCATTAAGGACTAGCAGTTGCGCTGTGCTAACGACTTCAGTAGTATCAGCTTCTAGCTCCCTTCGATCTAAATCCGACCCCCAGTCCCCATTGCTGAGACTTTCAGAGTTTTCCGAAGGGAATCCAAACCCTGTGATTCTTGAGTCCCTGCTATCATCTTCTAAACTAGCTCCTCGCTCTTCAACACTGTCGCTAACATCATTCAGTGGCGATCGGTAACCTTGATTCGAATGTTCCCAGTCTGTATCTGAAGGCTGGCTGTGTTCAGCATTTGAAAAGGCAGAGAAATCTGCAAAATCATCTGGACTGACGTCAAATTCGTTGGTTTTGTGTGGCGTAGGTGGGCTTCCACCTTGGTCTAATGTCGCAAACCCATTTGTGAGCACTTCAACGGCGCCATTGCAGTCGCTGTCAGTCCGAGACCCTGTTGCGAACTCCAGGGATGTAATGCGAGCTTGGTGCTCGTTTAACTTTTTGAGTTCTTCGACGCTAACCGTTCTGCCATTGGGCGTGTCGGTCTGGCCGGAGCCAGGCGTGACGCCGTTGGCTTTCGTAGACCCTGCGGGTTGAGCGGACAATCCCACGATCCTGCCATTGCTCAGCAGCTCCGGCGGTGAGGTGGCGTTCAAAGCCTGAGACTGGTCGAACGTGGTGGGCGTGTCGAACTCCGAGAAGCTGGTGCTGTTCGGGACACCGGTGAAGTCGCTGAATTCGTCGGCCTCGTCCTCGATGCCGTCCTCCATCGGGGGTGGAGAGCAGGAGTACATGTGTATCACGTCAGGCTCCATGGGGCCTTGAGCAGAAACACAGCCGAGAGCTCACACCTGCAGCAAAGCAATGCAATTTAGATTAGCGTCATGAGTATGACTGTAACCAAACATTTCAAAGTAGAACTAGATTTGTGACTGCCTGAGAAAATATTTTATTTTCCTGGCAGACGAAATGTGATTCATGCATCAAAATAAAAAGAAAACTGCAACATGGCTTAAGAGCGAATATTGTAAATCACACGTAAAATAAATGATTTAATTAAATTAATACACGTGCTGCGTGTTTCTGTGTGAAACTTTACACATTTACACAAGTTCATTTACACATGAGTGGATCATGACCTGGTGTTTTCAGTATCTTTGAGCAGCTTGATTCACAGTAAATGCTGCTCCACATTAACTGTGTTGCTTATAATTTGAAAATGCAACATGCAATAATCATCTTCTCAAATCTGTAATGAGAAGTGTCCATCAACAAATAGCTTTTTAAAAAAAAGCTCCGTGTTTTTCTGCCAAAATAAAAGCTTGACTGTTTAAAGTGAAAAAAAATAAGACATAAATATTAGTATTGTAATTACACAGTTGTACTGTAAAACAATTATTATATTTTTCTTAAACTTTTTTTTACTTTACAGTAAAATCTCACAATAGTAAGTTATTATTATTTTGATTGATATTTTAGTAATAATAATAAAAATTATAAATTTTATAGTCGTATTAATATATAAATCACAATTGTTTTCTTAAAATCACATTTTAAAACGATCAGAAAAATCACAATCAGATTTTTTTCCACCAAATCACACAGCCTTACAATGCATGTAACTTGATAAGACTGTTGGACAGCTACTAATATAATTAAAAAGTCTGGATGCCCTCAGGATTAGTCCAAAACCATAATTAGATTTACTGTGAAATGCAGAGAGTCGTTTGGAAATGATTTCTGACACAGCAACAGGAAATCAGCTCTCCTGCAATGCTGCATGTTTTAATCACAACAATGAGAACAGCAGGGAGTCGCTGCATTATCACTCATGCTTCCTCTTTAATGAACTCAAGCCTCGTTTTTGTACATCAGCATCATCTTATGTCTAATTACTGGTGTTTGCAAAGATTAATGCTTTAAGCTCTAAATATTAAACTAGTAAGTAAATCATCACACCATTTGTGCTTCAGTACCATCATGCAGTTTTTGAGGAGACTACCTCAATAAATCTTCTTAAGCTTGACATGAATAAGACGTATGCTTATTTTCTTTCTACAAACCCCTGATAATCATTGTAATACCGCTAAATAATCGCCCTCTGTTGACAGCGCTCATTACGATAGTGCTCAAGGGCCTATTCACAGGAGCAGGTTCTTGTTGCCTAACTCAAATTAAATCAAAGAGAGTAAAAACATGACAGAATGTCTTCAAATCGGACGCTAATTAAGTGCTAATGGGAGAAGTGGTGACTTAAGTGGAGCAGGGAAACCAGATCAATCCGGAAAGTCCACGCTGGGAAAAAACCACAAGAATTCAATCACTCAATGCAATAATTTACAAAGGAGAGCAAAAGCACACACCAAATAAAACAGGGCTTTTAAATGGTCTATTGTATTGTGCTGGGAGCTTCGGCAGTGTTGTTTGCTCAAAGGTGGGTCAAACAATGACACAGTGGCACTTGTGAAAACAGCATGATCTTTGCCAAATCACACCACTTAACTGACTTACGTCTTATCTTATAGCACAAATACAAAACAATTTTGCTATCAGGAAGCATCAAGGGATTTCCAAATTAATTATTAACTCCTCTGATTTATATGATTGTTAATAAAAAATATATCACGCAATAAACAGCGTCATGGATTTAATGGGATTGACAGTAATACTCAACTTCCCTATAAGGATAAAACCTTTTGTAAATAAGTGATATAAATAATCATAACTGTGCATTCATTTTATGATAATTATGAAACTGAAACTGCTAAAAACAGGAAGACGAAAACAGAAAGTAAATTGTCCTAAACTGCAATTTACATCTACACCATTTTAACTTCAGATTTCTATAATCTAGCACAAATACAAAACAATTTACTATAAGAAAGCATTAAGAAATGGGAAACTTAATTACTTTACTCCTATAGATTATATTATTGTGAATTAAAAAGTCACATTCATTTTATTAGATACATATATAAATATCTATTATTATAATTAAACATATCATGACCGTAATGCAGTAATGTAACTCTTCTCAAGTACTAAAGCAACATGTTATTAAATTTTGTTTCTAAACTAAATGACTGTATGTACATGCATAAGACACACAAATCTGTTATTAAATCAATTCACTCACTTTAATATCACAGCTGTTAAGAAACACCAGGCCTTCAGCACACAAACTGATCGAACTCCTCATTATAACTTCACAAACCTGGTGAGGAGATTAGTTTAGCCTAAACTATGCGTATCCTAGACTAAATCTGGATTATACTGAATTACTGACATCTAGGCTTTCGGACAATATCAAATCGGTTTTGGGGATGTTTACATCACGGCTAGCAGTTAGCCGTTAGCCTGATCACAGCAGTGCAATTACACCTGACAGCATAAAATATGGCGTTTAAATCAGTCAAAATGAGCAGCTTCTGTCTAAACAATAACTTTAAGTCGCTATACGAATCGTGTTATGGTTCCACAAGTGATTTAGAAGAGCAAACTAAGTCTGTTAGCATGCAAGCTGAGTGTAGCATCAGAACCCATTGATTAACACGGGCGATGCTAGCACAGGCTAACATTAGCAGTAGCCTCGATGCTAACGGCTAGCTGTCGCGCAGCTGTCAGTCATCTTCTTACCTCACGAGACCGGAGTGAAGTGTCCCATCCTCACGAGCGCATCCCGCGCACTAACGGCCAGCATCTGGAGCGTCACGCGAGCACCGGAGACACCGCGCCGCCGAGACCCCGCGCTCTCTCTGTCTGTGTCTGCGTGGATCAGAGAGAGTGTGGATCCTGCTCTTTTTCCGAGTATTACCCAGCATGCATCATGCGCTGGTGTGGCACTCCTGGACTCTCGTGCTGATTGGGTGAGGCTGGTTTGGGAGAGAGCAGCTAAACCCAGCGCTCATGGACTCTCAAATATGAGCTTCCTCATGTGGGCAAAAAACTGTTATATATTTTTATTAATAAAGACACAGTTTCTACTGTGAACAAATAATATTATAAATATGTGTAAAATAATATTTGGGTTATTTTTTTCTACTCACTATAGTACTGTACTGTTTTATGTTTTTTACTTTTTTACATGTATTTGAATCCCATTTTTATTATTTATTTAGTTTAGTTTAGTTTAGTAAGTTGAGTAATTTATTTGTTTTAATTAATATTAAAATTATTTATTTATTTATTTACTTACACTGCTTTGCCTAAAGGCCCAATTTATGAAAAGATAACCTTTTATTATTTTATTATTATTATTTAATCCAATTTGTATTACTTATTCAGTTTAGTTGAGTAATTTATTTGTTTTAATTAATATTAAAATTATTTATTTGTTTGTTTTAATCTGACTTTTTATTTATTTACATTTAATTTATTCTTCTACACTGCTATTTTAATCCAATTATTATTTTAATTTAAGTAAGTTATTGAGTAATTTATTTGTTTTAATTAATATTGAAATTATTTATTTATTTTAATCTTACTTTTTATTTATTAACCTTTGCCTAAAGGCCCAATTTATATTGTGAAAAATAATATTATAATATTATAAATGTCTCTATTAAGTTACATTAAGGTTTTTTTTCTACTCACCATAGTCTGTTGTAGGTATTATTTATTTGTGTATCATTTTTACATATATTTATTTTAATTTAATCTTTATTTATTTAGTTAGTTAAATAGTTATTTAATTTATTTGTTTTATTCAATTCTACTTTAATCTATATTTTGAATCATTTTATTTTATTTATCATTTAAAATAATCTATTTTTTATTTTTATCTACTTTTACAAATTGTTTTAATTATTTTTTTTATTTTAATCTACTTTTTTTTACACTGTTTTGCCTAAAGCTCAAATTTATACTGTGAAAATTAATATTATAAAAATGTGCAAAATATAATTTCTCTTAAGTTTTTTCTAGTCACTATAGTCATTAAAGAACTGTATTGTTATATGTATTATTTATTTGTTTATTTCTTATCTATTGTTTAACATATCTATCTCTTTAATTTTTTTTATTTTAATCAACTCTTTCTAAGTTTTTGCGTACAGGCCCAAATCAAGCAGCCTTTGCAAGTACCACGGCATTACTATCTAATACTGTCACTGTAACATACTGTAGTACAATTAAGAAATAGCTCTATTATAATAGACGTAATCATCAGGAAGCAGAGCAGTGATAAGAAAGCCAACAGGAAACCAATGCATGAGTTTAACAGCACAATATGCAGGGAGACAAGACTCTCCACGAGCGCTAAAATGATTAAATCCAGAAGGGATGAGAGAGTTTGAAGTACACCAATGTTTGAAATATCGTTCTGCATACAACAAATACTCTTAAACTTTAGAGTATGCTTTTCTACAAACACCTGGTTTATACATTATTGCTCACTAGTGTTTCCGGCCCTGCTACAATCATCACTGACCATACAAAATCGTCAATTAGTAGCCTTTATTAATTAGGAACAATGTGTGTACAATCAAGAAGAGCTTGACGTGACACGCCGTGTGCTCAGAGACAATAAATACACAGAAAGCACTGGAATGCAATGATTTTCTCCCTGATTTTATGGTGGTCTCAAGTAACGAAAGCACCTAAATGAAGTTCACATCATCTCGTTAAACATAAAATGCATTGCTTTGAAGTGTTTAAATGCTCGTCAAAGGAATTACAACGGAAAGATCACTATTGCTGTAAGACAGATGCAACTCTCAAATCACCCTGCTTATGTTATATACATGTATTTAGGAAATAAATAAACCTATTTGAGGTTTCCACCTGAGTACATTAGCTGGAGAGTTACACTGGTGAATTCAGGCAGTGCGTTCAAATATCGCTACTCACTGACGCTGTACATTGTTAAACGCTCTGTTGTTAGTTCAGCATCTGTATCTGGCCTCAGTTTTATCACTATAAACAGCAACATTCATCTTACATTTCTCCATTTCTGTCATCTCCACTTTAACGCCATGAAATCCAAACAGACTCTTTTTGCTTTCTGAATGCATGCTCTTGGTCTTACTGTTATTGACTTATTGGTTTGTTTAATATGTTGTCTTCATAACTTGCTCTGAAATGCCTCTACTGATATCACTTAATAAGTGCACTGCAGGGATGATGTAATTTTGTAGGCCAAAGCTACGAAACGAGTTGCATTTTAGCACTGAAGTCAAGAGCTGAAGTCAATTGGTTTTCTGAAGGAGTTTTAGGTTAAATAGCTGAAATAAGCTCTGTGATGAATACAAGCTATTTTCACCTTTTATCGCAACTGCTAAAAAGTATATCAATGTAACTAGGTTAAACTCTTCTACTCACTAGCTGCTTTCTCAGCCTCATTGTGTTTATAATTGTGCTCTTGCAAACTCTTCCAACTCAAACTTTCAGGGAAAGCGTTTTTAAATAAAGACTGAAAAAGCTGTATGAATGTGATGGTGATGTTGAAGTCACATGATCGTGTCATAGTTTTCTTTTACTTTTGGCAATTGTATTTAGGCTTCAAAATGAATTTGTGAGGATTATCATAAGGAAAATGTGTAAAAATCTAAAACTTTTGTAGGTCACAGAGCTTATTTTCTGCAATAATCCAAAAGACGTTTTTTGTCAAAAGGTCCAGGATGATGCAAACTTAAGGGTTGGACTACAAAAATACATCATCACTTTAGCCATTTTCTAGTGTTGAACGCTCACTTTTAACAATCCTGATGGAAAAAAATCAAGTCCCACCCTACGTTTTTTCTATTTGAATATCCTGTTGCACTCAGAAAAACAACCTAAATGAGTTGTGAATGGTGTTTCAAGTTGACTTCCGCTACAATTCTACTAAGAATTGTGATACTCATAAAAATAAATGCTTTCTTATAGCTCAAAATGTGGTTTCAAGATGATTCTGGATTCTCCTTCAGGATCTCAGACAGTCTTTAAGCGGACGGGCTGGTGGGAAGCTGGTCTGGTGTGAGGCAGCAGACGTCAGTTCAGCTTGGTGATGCTCAGACTGCCGCTGATCTGAATGGTGTCGATGGCCGTCAGCGGCGTCACGCGATGGTAGAAGTCGAAGAGCTGATGGCCGTCCACGAACACGCGGAAGCGCGGATGCTCGCAATGAATCTCAACCTGAACAAACAACACAGAGAGAAAACAAACGCCATTATGACAGCAGGCTCAGCCAATGTCAACTATAGCTTCAAACTGCATGTTCATGCTCCTGTTAAGATGCATAATCTTCAGGCCAATGAGAGTTTTGTCCCATAAATGGTTATTTTGCTTGTTTATTTGTTGAACATTTATGCAATTGGCCGACGCTTCTAGCCAAAGCAATTAACAGTGCATTCAACGCACTGCACAGTGGTATACACTCAGCATGACCCTAAACCAGCTTAAATTAACCCTGTATAGCCTACTGTATCATATTTGATACACATTTACATTTGTGACTCTGGACCACAAAGCCAGTCATAAGAGTCAGTTTTTCGAAATTGAGATTTATACATCATCTGAAAGCTGAATAAATAAGCTT